>CABHPR010120878.1:3782-16297 GCA_902168415.1 Peromyscus melanophrys
TGCGTCCATGTGTGTGCAGGTGCCCCTGTGCGTCCATGTGTGTGCAGGTGCCCTGTGCGTCCATGTGTGTGCAGGTGCCCCTGTGTGCACATGTGCTCACAGACACAGACAAAATTGCTTTTGTTCCTTAAGCCACCCACCTTGTTTTTCCTCCGCACAGGGAAGGTGTTTTATTGGAGGAAGATTCTTTGTCCTCTGCTTAAAGAATCCCTTGGCTCTCATGGTATCTCCCTCCCTGCCCTCCCACTCTGTCCCTGCTCCAGCTCGACCCTCTCATTTCCCTATGTTCTCATCACCCACTCCTCGCCCTCCGCCACCCCATGATAGATGAGGACATCATGGGAATAGGAAGAGGCAGGGTGCTGGGGAGGCTCTCAGGAATTCACAAGGTTGACCCCACCTTGGTCTGCTGGCAGTGGTCCAGAGGGTGCCTGGACTGGTCTACTCTGGTGACCAGTCTAGCGAATAACCTAGCTATCATCATACAGCCTTTGTCCAGTGACTGATGGAGGCAGATGCAGAGATCCATGGCCAGGCACCAGGCTGAGCTCCGGGAATCCAGTTGATGAGAGAGAGGAGGGATTCTGCAGGCGAGGGACGTCAAGATCATGATGGGAGGATGTGCAGAGATGACCGGCCACACTAGTGGAAGCCCATGAACTGTGGACTGGTGGCTGTGGAGCCCCCATGGAGACTAGGCCCTCTGGATATGGAAGACGGTTGTTTGGCTCGCACTGTTTGGGGGGCACCCAGGCAGGGAGATCGGAATCCATCCCTGGTACATGGGCAGGATTTGGGAATCCGGTGCCTGTGGTGTGATGCTTTGCGCATCCTTGGTACAGTGGGAAGGGGCTTGGACCTGCCTAGGCTCAGTGTGCCGGGCTCTGCTGACTCCCCATGGGAGACTTTGATTTGGGGGGATGTGGGGATGCGGGGTGGCTTGGGAGAGAGGGTTGGGGGTGGGAGGAGGGAGAAGGTGGGATCTGTGGGTGGTATGTAGAGTGAGTAGAAAATTTCTTAATAAAGAAAAATGAAAAAAAATCCCTTGGCTAAAGCCATAATTATGTTCTATAAGATGGTGGTTATAACCAAAACTCTATACGCATCATTCTGCCTCAGCCTTCATAATGAAATATCACAATCTGGCAAATTCAGAAACCATCTAAAGCTAAACTAACAAGAACCCACTGCTTACGACACTAGGCACACTTATATTTCTTAAGTTTTTAGTTTTTTCAAGACAGAGTTTCACTGTGTAGCCCTGGCTGTTCTGGAACTCACTCTGTAGAGCAGGCTGGTCTTGAACTCATAGAAGTCCATCTGCCTCCGCCTCCGAGTGCTGGGATTAAAGGCATGTGCTGCCATCACCCGACCGCTTATATTTCTTTGTGAAAGCAAGCATTTCCTTTCCCGCTTAATATGATTCAAGTTTGTTTGAGGCACTGAGTTTATTTTAAACGTTGAACTTACTGTGGCACAGCTTCTGTTTTCTTTCAGCATAAACATAACAACTGACCAAGAACTACCGTGTACTAGCCATGCTCATAAACACCTGTGCTGTTCAAATACTCATGACCCTGAGATAGATACGGTTATTAGTCTAATGCTAAAGATAAGTCTTGTGGGCCAAGTCACTTGGGAGACACTTGAGATGTAAAACCAGCCCTCTCTCAAACAATTAAGCCCACCTCCTTACCCACAGCACTCTTCCTGCCTCAGTCACACTCCACAGCAGCAATTCCACATGCCTGCTTAGTAACTGTTCCAACAGCAACTCAACTCCAAAGGACACCTCAGGACAAAAGTTTTTCTTGCCACATAGCCACTAAGCAATTGGAACTCACAGAAACAAAATACAGCCTCGATTTTTAAAGACCATCTTGGGAGTCTACTATATAAACACAGCAGGCAGTGATACCAGAAGGATCACTGTGACGGGGAAGAGAAACCAAATGTACTGATGGAAAGGAAAGGAAGCTGCACCCACCCTCCGGCCTCTAAGAATATTTCTGGTCTCAGACTTGTTCCACTTACATTAAACTGACATCTCAATGAAAAATGTATTATTGATTGCTAGATCGGTTGTAGCAACAATTAATAATTAAAGCCGATGATTAAGGACTAATGAAAAATGTTGGTGCTAGCACACACCATGATATATGCTTGTCATCTCAAGCCTTTCTGGGCTTTCTGGGCTAACAGCCATTTTTCTGCTCTGTGACATAAACAGGTTACGTCAAAGCCAAATGTGTATTTAATGTTGAGGAGAAACGAGTCATCTTAATGAGCAATTCTGTGTTCCATCTTCAAAATTTTTTTTTAAGTATGGAAAATTAGAACACTCAAACACAATGAAGAATAACTAAATTTACTATACTGCCAGAAAGATTGTTTTGATGTGATGCTCTGATTGACAGGTTCTGAAGTAATGGGTTGCAACACACATACTTTTACGACACTTTCCCTTTCAAGTGGTTTCATAGATGACTGGTTCATGTTATTTGCTACAGTTGTGTTTGATAAAGTGGCCGCATCACTGAAGGAACAGCATCGGAGCTAGGGGGGAATAGTCTCTCTTAGAACAGTAAATCGTCCCTGAAAATGCCTAGTCACAATTTTTACCGCCAACCTAAAGCCTTCACACATGTGTGCTTCTGCTTGAAGATGCTTTTTTCTGAAAGAAAAAAAAATTATATATTTGATTCATGAGCGTTGAACTCGGTGCTGAAAGTGCTGTAACTCAAGCCTGAGGAAAAAAACCTCATCTTATATTCACATTTTCTGCATACGACACCTCACAGCTTCTTGATTTTAGGAGCACAAGACACACGTTAGCACTAAACCGGGGGCCATCTGAAACAGCAAGCGCATTACCAAAATGCACAAAAATGCGATCATGCCACACAAAGGACGCCCGTTTACAAAATGACAGATGAAAGGGAGGGTGAACACCCTTCGAGCATGCGCCTCGGTGAGGAGCAGGTACACACAAGGCAACTCAGTTTTCCTCCCTTTAAACATGTCCACCAACGGTCCAGAAAACACAAGAGTCGACTCTAGTTACAATAACCCTTACTGAGAGGGTGAACTGGGAAGACAAGAATGAACGATTAACCATGTAAAATGTCAAGTACATCCCCATAATGTTTATAATCATATGAAAAACTCCACTAACTATTGTGCCGAATTCAGTAACACATGCAAACTGCACTAAAGGGTACCTAACGGGGCCAAGGAGACAGCTTAGTTGGTAATGTGCTTGGCTGTAAAGCAGGAGCTCCTGGCTTCAGATTCATGTAAAAAGCCAGGCACAGGGGCTCGAGAGACGGCTCAGCAGTTAAGAGCACTGGCTTCTCTTCCAGAGGGCTTGGGTTCAATTCCCAGCACCCTTACAACTGTTTGTAACTCCCAGGGAATCAAATGCCCTCTTCAGGCCTCTGTAGGCACTGCACCTACACAGTGCACAGACACGTGCAGGCAAGAGACCCATGGAAATAAAAACTAATGATAACAACAACAACAAACTCCAGGTACAGCAGTGCTAGGGGAGGAGGCTAGGGACACAGGGTGGTCCCTGGAGCTGGCTGGACAGCCAGTCTAGCCAACCAATGAGCTCCAGGTTCAGTAACAGATATAATAATAATAATAATAATAATAATAATAATAATAATAATAATAATATGGTGAACCACTAAGGAAGACACACTCAATGTTGGCTTCCAACTTCCAGACAGCCACCCCATCCTACAAGACCCCACACATGTGCAGAGAGAGAGAAAGACAGAGACAGAGAGAGAGAGAGAGAGACAGAGAGAGAAAGCACCAGACCCCTGAAGGTATGACTTCAGTAATGCAGAAGCATTATCTCACTAATATTTATTATATGAAAAAAGCCATCATTGATCTGGGTCATGTACTTCCATCTTTAAAGTCAAAATTCACTTCACTGGTTTGTGCAGAGAACCATTTCTAAGAAACACATCTGACACTGTTTGCTGAAAGGAATTTTTAACACAAAAGCACATTTTACCAAATCTGCTTTTATCAATATCCGGCCAATACATTATTGTTTGCTAAGTACTTTTTACACAAATAAATCTACTACCAATAGCCAAGGCTTTCTATTGTAAACCTTTTTTTTTTTTAAGAATTAAAATTCAGGTGTTTTTTGTTTTGTTTTGTTTTGTTTTGTTTGTTTTTTGTTTTTCGAGACAGGGTTTCTCTGTGTAGTTTTGGCGCCTGTTCTGGATCTCACTCTGTAGACCAGGCTGGCCTCAAACTCACAGAGATCCACCTGGCTCTGCCTCCCGGGTGCTGGGATTAAAGGCATGTGCCACCACTGCCCGGCTAAAATTCAGTTTATTAAAGACATAAATTGTGTCTATACACAGTGTCCAGCTGTCTTGGACCAGGCCTAGGTATATGGTACCACAAGGACCTGACCCTGGGCCCTGATAAAAGGTTATCCCACCAGCTCTTGGCCAGGTGTATGGGGCTCCCCTGATTCTAGAAATGCAACCTCTCCTTATAGGCCAGTGGCTGGGACAACGTACAAGGCTCATGCTCCCCACCATGGCTACTTTGTTCTGACAGTCCCAGTGGAAAAGAACTTCCCATAAGCACAGCTCATGAAGTGGCCTTACTGAAGATGCTGGAGGCTTTGAGCACCCCAAGGTTGTCTGGCTAACGGATGTCTGAGGCTACTTCTGGAACTACCTGAGATCAAAGTGACCCCAGTGTGTGAGCATGTGGACCAGAACAAACGGACATATATGGACAAGACATACCCACTAGGCTCGACACTCGAGACCATCAAGGATTTAATGCACTAGTTCCTAAGAGGTCTAGATTTTTCCTTCACAAAAATTGCATAGTACACGGAGATCTGAAGCCAGAGAACATTCTAGTGACAAGTAGTGGGAGAGTCAAGCTGGCTGACTTTGGCTTAGCCAGAATTTACAGCTACCAGATGGCCCTTACACCTGTGGTTTTTACATTCTGGCGCCATGCTCCTGGAGTGCTTCTGTAGTCTATAAATGCAACGCCTGTGGACATACGCAGCGATGGCTGTACCTTTGCAGAGATGTTTGTCAAAGGCCTGTCTCCTGTGGACACCCTGAAGCTGATCTTTGATCTGATTGCGCAGCCTCCGCAGGATGACTAGCCTAGAGGCATATCTCTCCCCAGACCCTTTTCCCCGGAGGGCCTCAGCCAGCACGGTCCATGGTGACAGAGATGGAGGAGCCTGGAGCACAGCGACGTCTGGAAACACTGACTTTTAAACCACATAAGCGAATCTCTGCCTCTAAGCCCGGCAGCACTCTGATCTACACAGGAAGACTGTGATGCAGAGAGCAGTGGGGTCCCTGTGGTCCCCCGTTCTGTCCACTTTTGTGGAGAGTCCCACCGAGAAGGCGAGCTCTGCCCTCCTCCAAAGTTGTGGAGACTCTTTCAACTTTTTACATCTTTAAGTGACATCCCCACGCCTTCTTCTGAGGCTCATCTCTTGCCCTCCTATGTCTCGACACTACAGGCTGTGCCCTCTCTTCCTTATATCGGGGTCCTTCTTTTTGTACAGGAAAAGAAAACGAGACGAAGAAAAAGGACATACATCTAAAACACAGGTCAACCTTGAGGTAAATTCCATTTACAAGTCAGATGGCTCTGTCCACAAATAACTGATAAATCTCAATATGCTCTTTTAGAAACTATTGATTCTATTACCAATATTCAACCCTTTACTCATAATTAAAAAAAATCAGCTATACAAACTAATTTCAGCTCTAAATACCTCAATACCGTCTTTTCTTTTTAACAGTCTCATGAAGCCCCTAGGAACTGGGATCACAGGCATGAGCCACCATACTTGGCTTCTCTACTCTTATTTTTCCAGAAACTATAAAGTAGTGAATTAGGGCCAGCAAGATGGCTCGGAGGGCTCATGCGTGTGCAGCCACACTTGACAACCTGAGCTCCATCCCTGGGGTTCACTTATCTATTTCCTGTAAGCTGGCCTCTGAGCTCCGCATTCCTGCTGTAAGGTACCCCTGTGCACAATAAATAAACGTCAATTTTTCATTTTTGTAAACATTGAATTACTATTATTCAGTTGTTCTTTCATGTGGAAATGGAACTTAAGAGAGTGTTGGGTGAACAATTAACACCATTTCTTACTACTCACCAAAATATTTTATCTCCCTCTAGAAATATGAAGCACTGTGTAATCTAAATATTAAATGTTTTATTAATACAGACAATTTGTATTCTTGAGTGGATTGTCAAAATTCAAATTTTCTTTCTGCATTTTTGTAATATAATGAACTATACCCAAATTTAAAAGCTAAAGTTTTTCTTACAAAAACAAACATGTTTCCTACCAAAAAAATTTAATGAACATTTGCAAAGAAAAGTAAAGAAATAAATGATAAATACTTCTGGGACTAGAGGTGGTTCCAGTAGCAAAGTGCTTGGAACATAAGCATAAAGACCTAAACTGAATCCCCAGAACCCACATAAAAAGTGGGGAGACAGAAGCAGGTGGATCTCTGTGAGTAAGAGACCATCCTGGCCTACAGAGTGAGTTCTAGGCCAGCCAGGGCTACATAATGAGACCCTGTCTCAATAATAATAATGATAATATAAGAAGGAGGAGGAGGAGGAGGAGGAGAAAAAGGAGGAGAAGGAGGAGAAGGAGGAGAAGGAGGAGGAGGAGGAGGAGGAGGAGGAGGAGGAGGAGGAGGAGGAGGAGGAGGAGGAGGAGGAGGAGGGGGAGAGGCAGAAGCCACAGCAGCAAGGCATGGTAGCCTGCACTTGTAACCCCAGCACTGGGAGGCAGAGACAGGAGACTCCCTGGCGCTGGCCAGCTATCCAGCCTGCTCAGCAAGCCTCAGGTCCCAAGAAGAGACTGATAAAAACAAGTGGATGGCTCCTGAGGAATGATAGCTTAGGTTGACCTCTGGCCTCCAAACACACCAACACCCAAACACACGGAACATACTCCTCCCAAACCTTTTGCAATGCCCATACATGGACACATATATTTCAAAAAGACGAGCCTTGGAATCTCTTTTTTTCAAAGATATAAATTTTATCTTCTATATCAACATGATATAAGTAAGTTTATTATTTCAATTCTCTTACTACTAAACACCTTCAATCTGTGATGCATTTGATTGAATAATAGACTTTTTTAAGGATGTACATAATTTATCTAACCAATTCTTTATTATTGGACACTTTTACCATAAACAAAAAATGAGAAATACCTTTCAGGTTAAAGGTTGGAAGAGCTGGGAATTTATTGACTGTGTAATGGGTTCATGACAAATTTCAGTGGTCAGGATGTAGTAAGCTTTTGATTTTTCTTTTTTAGTGTTGCTTTTAAACTCCCTGCGTGAAGTATGCAAATATTTCTCTTTATAATTAGGCTAGTACTTTAACAATTTCATGCATTACAAGTCTGATTATTAACCCAACTAAAAATTACATAGTATGAGATATAGGCTTTAAATGTTTAACTAAATAGTGACCCATTTGCCACTAATTTGAAATAGTTTACTTAAAATATACATTTGTGCAGGGTGGTGGTGGTGCATGCCTTTAATTCCAGCACTTGGGAGGCAGAGCCGGGCAGATCTCTGTGAGTTCGAGGCCAGCCTGGTCTACAGAGTGAGATCCAGGACAGGCACCAAAACTACACAGAGAAACCCTGTCTCAAAAAAACAAAAAATAAAATACACACACACACACACACACACACACACACACACACACACACACACACACAAAATCTGTGAGCACATTCTTTTCAGTTACACTCATCTATTTCTTTCCATATCCAAGCCAAATTATTTTTTTACAATCTACTTTTTCGGTTTTCTGTTTGTTTGTTGGTTGGTTGGTGGGTTGGTTTGCTTGAGACAAGGTCTCACTGTGTAGCCCTGGCTGTCCTGGATCTCACTCTGTAGACCAGGCTGGCCTCACACTCACAGAGATCCACCTGCCTCTGCCTTAAGCACTGGGATAAAGGGCTTACGCCTCCATACCCAGCCCTACAACCTTAGGCTGTTTGATTATATCTGGTTGCTAAGAAACTCTCCATCACTGTTCAGTGTGTAACCAGATATTATTTTATGGCCTTTCAATTCATTTTAGTAAGTTAGCTGAAGATTTTTTTTTATCACATTTGTTGGGGAGGGGCACTCACACGTCACAGTGGGCACATGGAAGTGACAGGACAATTTCAGGGAGCTGGGTCTCTCCTTGCAGCATGTGCTGCAAGTGTCTTTACCACAACCACATCACCTGAGCTGCCCAAGCCAGGGGAAATTCTAACAGCCGTAATTGTACAAAACTTACACGTCAACCAGACAATATGCACAACATATTCATTCACATCCATTTTGTACCTCAGGAAACTTCTGGCTTAATTTCTGTACACTTCTTGAGTTTATTTTTCCACTTTTACATCACTATTGAGTGTACAGACAACTGTTCCTATACTTACACTTTTATAATTTCTAGGATACATTTTTAATTATGGAAAATACACCTAACAAAACTGACCATCTTAACCATCAGTAACTACGCAACTCAGGGGCACAAAGCATACTGTTGGGCTGCCACCGTGACCGTCCATCACAGAACTCTTGAATCTTGCAAGGGAAACCCATTAAACAATTACCTGCTACCATTGTCTCCCCAAGTCTGACAACCACCATTCTTTCTGTGCCTATGATTATGACCTAACTTGCTGGTCCTTCATGACTGGGTTATCTCACTTGGTCTAATGTCCTCAATGTTCAACCACAACGTAGCATATATCACAATTTCCTTTCTGCATAAGTCTGAGTGATATCCCACTGCATGTATTACCACATTTTATCTATTCAATATCCATCAATACATGCTTAAGTTATTCCTTTGGCGGGGCAGGGATGCTGGGTAGTTTTATGTCAACTTGACAAGAGCTAGAGTTGTTTAAGAAGAGGTAACATCAATTGAGAAAATGTCTTCAGAAGATCAGGCTGTAGGCAAGCCTGTAGGTCACTTTCCTAATTAATGATTGATTACTACACGAATCCTAAATGGTCTTATAATAAAAACCTGGAGCCAGATATTGGAGTAAATGCTGAAAGATCAGAGAGACAAAGGAACAAGCCACAGCCACCACTTCTCACCTTGCCAACTCCTTGAATCCTCTGACCAAATGCCTCTGAGTCCTCAGCGGAAAGGGCCTAGTTCCTGTTCCTCACGCTGTATATGCCTTTCTCTACCCAGCCATTTCACTTCCTACCTCAACCTTTCTAGTGCTGGGGTTAATGCAGTGTGTGCTTCCCAGATACTGAGATTAATGGGGTGTGCCACCACTGCCTGGCTCTGTTTCTCTCCTAGACTAGATCAATCTCATGTAGCCCAGTGTGGCCTTGAACTTACAGAGATCCAGATGGATCTCTGAATCCCGAGTAGTAGACTAGAAGGCCCGTACCACCACCTGCCCTCTATGTTTAACTCTGTGGCTGGCTCTGCTTCTCTCCTAAACTTGATCAATCTCATGTAGCCCAGTGTGGCCTTGAACTCACAGAGCTCCAGATGGATCTCTGAATCCCGAGTGTTAGGATTAAAGGTGTGTGCCACCACTGCCTGACCTCTGTCTTTAACTCTGTGGCTGGCTCTGTCCTCTGATCTTCAGGCAAGCTTTATTTCTTAAATTATAAATATCACTACAATTGATGGGGAGGGCCCAGTCCACTGTGTGTGGGTACATTCCTGGGCTGGTGGTCTTGGGTGCTATAAGAGAGCAGGCTGAGAAAGTCATGGGGAACAAGCCAGTAAACAACACTCTTCCATGGCCTCTGCATCAGCTCCTGCCTCAGGTTCCTGCTGTTTGGGTTTCTGCTCTCGTTTCTCTCAGTGATGGACAGTGCTGTGGAATTATAAGCTTAAAATAAACCCTTTCCTTCCCAAGTTGCTTTTGGTCAAGCTGTTTCATCACAACAGTAACCCTAACTAAGACAGGGGGTCTTACAAACAATGCTTCTGTACGCATGGAGTTTGAGTGTTTAGCATGTCACATGTTTACAGTGTACTAAGTTGCTCTGGCTTTGTCAGCCTCTAGGTAATCACAATGAAGAAGCTATTACTCTTCTTCACATGGAATCCCATTCTTTCTCTCTCACCCAAGTATCTTCCGGGAAACATCTCCCTCAGATGAATGCTCACATCCGCCATCTCCCTCACCTTCCTACTGCTCAAAGGAGCCAAGCACCTGCGTTGCCCTACTTGGTCCAGCTTCTGTGTGACCTCATATACACGGGAGTCTTAGAGAACAATGCCACCCAGTGACTTTTTTCCCAGTTCCTCCCCACCCCCCATTACACCTACTCTCCTTCCCATTCCACAGGAGGAATGAGCAGTGGCAACAAGCCAGAGTGACTTCTGCTTTAAGAGAAGGGCCGTGACTGCTCGGATGGTTATGACCGCTGTGACAGAATGGATGAGGACAAGGTAGAAGGGTTTGTTACTACAGAAAGGTTGCTTTCCTTCAACTTTCTTCTCCTCTGACTGTGGAATATTAATCACCTCTGTGATAAAAATCTCTGTCTACTCCTCAGATGAGGCCCAATCTACAAAACAGGTTTACAACCAAAAATCCTGTTTTCTGGCTTGTCCGAGACGGGAGAATTCTT
This sequence comes from Peromyscus melanophrys, assembly GCA_902168415.1. Classification (NCBI taxonomy): domain Eukaryota; kingdom Metazoa; phylum Chordata; class Mammalia; order Rodentia; family Cricetidae; genus Peromyscus; species Peromyscus melanophrys. The sequence continues at coordinate 14,471 of CABHPR010120878.1, forward strand.
TCCCCCATGACCGTGAGATTTCATTGCAGCCCAGTCTGCTGTGGCCTTCTTAAGACAGGGGGCATCCTACTGGGAAAAGTGCCATTCACCTCAAGACTCCTCAACCTGCTACCGGCATCTACTGTGTTCTAGACATGAGCAGAGGGCCTTATCTCATCTCCCCACAACAGCCTACTAGGGTTTCCTGTGGGGAAACTGAGGCTTTCAGATATTATGCAGCTTGCCTAATAAGAATTGGAACCAGAGCTGGGTGTGATGATGTGTACCTATAACCCCACCCCTTGGGAGACAAGAGGAAATGCATTTGAGACCATCGTGTGCTGTATGGTGAGTTCAAGGCTAGCCACACACACACACACACACACACACCATTGGAACCAGAATCCACTTTACATTATTTCAGGGTTTTTGTGCATTTTTTTAAATTCCAAACTAGATTTGTTTGTTTGTTGTGGAAACTTTCTCTTTCATTTTCTAAGTAAACTGTTCTTTGGATTTTCCAAAAGGAGGTATACCAAACTTCACATACATAATCTGGGTATTTCTCCCAGTAAAGCCTATTATTAATGCATCTCTAAACCATATCTAAATATTGAAGCTATATAGCTTCTTTTGACCATCTTTCATTTTTCTTTCCTTTTTAATTTGAATAACTAATGTTTAATTCTTGTGCCTAATTCCATCTCTTTTCTTCCACTACTTCTCAGTCTCCTTGTCACTTGTGTCCAGCCTAACTTCCAGAGCTCATTCTTTGGGGGATCTCCCCTCCAGTCTCCCCATCACCTCTTGCCTAGCCATGCCTAGACAACCTACATGCCACCTGTCTACTACAGCTCTCCATTTACCCTGTCCCGGCCACTGATCAGGGTCCCCTGCCAGGCTGACGGTGCCTACTTGACATCCCTGAACACTCCCCTCAGCCTGGTATTCACACTGCATTCCCCAGCCCCTGGGCTTCCACTTTCCAAGTCAAGGATTCCTCACCCCACCCTCATCAACTATTGCCTAGCCTTTCCCACTCTCCAGATCTCCACTGGCATCTCTTCCACCTTGACTCTCAGTTGATAACTTAGCTTCCTATTTTAATGAGAAAAATCAAAACTATCCAAGGACTTCCAGAAGTATCCCTCCCCGATCTGCCTCATGGTAAGTCTAAACTGATGGCACCTAGGAAAGGCCATCCCAACCTTTTTGCAAGACTCTGTGTTTTCTCTCTTTGTTGAGGATACTCTTCCAGTTTAACTGGATGGTCCCTCTTGGTTCACATAACTTTACTTCTTTTTTTTTTTTTTTTTTTTTTTTTTTTTCGGTTTTTCGAGACAGGGTTTCTCTGTGTAGCTTTGTGCCTTTTCCTGGAACTCACTTGGTAGCCCAGGCTGGCCTCGAACTCACAGAGATCCACCTGGCTCTGCCTCCCGAGTGTTGGGATTAAAGGCATGCAACACCACTGCCCGGCCATAACTTTACTTCTTAAAAAAAAAAAAAAAAAAAAGGCCAGGCGGTGGTGGTGCACACCTTTATTCCTAGCACTCAGGAGGCAGAAGCAGATGGATTTCAGCAAGTTCCAGGACAGCCAGGACTACACAGAGAGAAACTCTGTCTGGAGTTGGGGGGTGAGGGGTGGGATGACCTGTTTTCAGACAGAAGAGGTGGTTCAGGGGTCAGGGCGCTACTGTGGTTGCAGAGAAACCAAGTTCAGTTCACAGCACTCAAGTCAGGCAGCTCACAACCACCTGTAACTCCGGTTCCTGGAGATCTGATGCCTCCACAGGCATCTGCACACACACACACACACACACACACACACACACACACACACACACACAC
>CABHPR010120879.1:0-11659 GCA_902168415.1 Peromyscus melanophrys
ATATTCTATAAGGTGGGGTTTCTGTTTGGAAAAGAATGCCTTAATGGGTTTTATTTTCTCATCGAGTTCCCCGCTAGTTTTATTTTGTTTGAGGGGAGGTGCATGTGCCTCTGTGGGCCCGTGCTCAGGAAGGCCAGAGGTCAACCCTGGGTGTTGTTCCTCAGGACTAGAATTTACCTGAGTGGGTCTGGGGAGTCACCCACGTAGGCTGCCTGCCCAGCAAGCCCTCCAGGAGCTCTCCTGTCTCTGTCTCCCAGTGCACCCCAGGACTTTTCATGTGGGTTCTAGGGATCATATTCAGGTCCTCATGCTGGTACTTCAGGTCCCTTGCTAGCTACATTACTTCCCAAACCCATACCATTTGGATTCTAATGTGTCTGCTGCTATCTCCAAGAAACTCCGACAGAATAGAAGCTGGGTTCTGCTTCCACACACCTACCAACTTCCTCATGGAGAATGTCTAGCAGTTGGGTATAAGTGGGAACAGGAGGGAAAAACAATAGAAACTTTACAAGGAACTTGAGTTCAGGTCTCAACATCCAAAACAGCTATGAATAAATTTTTAGCTATTCCCAGACTAAGTATATTTACCTACAAAGTATAGTATTTGAACTTTCTTTGTAAACATTTCAGTCCATGAATAATTTAATATGCGATTTCCTTTTCTCTTTCATGAACATATACATAAATAATATATAGTATATTTCAATTACCTAACATAACAGAAAATCTCCCTATGTTCCTGACTCTCAACCCATTGATGCTTTCTAACTTGAGGGTCTTTGATCTAAATATGTTAGGAAAATAGAATGCTTTTTATTATCTGCTATAATCTTTATCTCACTCAAAGAATATTTAAAGCATTTCCGTGGGAATACGACGTAGATTTATGCATATCGATATTAAAATTATTTCAATTCTGGGAATTAAAACATAGGTTTAAAGGGTAAGTTTAGCATATGCATGTGAACCTAAGTCAGCACTGACATGGCTGATGATTTAGGAGATGACCAAATCTCTGAAATGTTCCCAGATCTTCGAAGTAGTTCATTAGATTGTACTATATGGTTGCATGGTTTTATACATTAATAGAATGTGCTAACTTCAGTGCTTCCACAGTACAAAATTGTGCACTGGACTTGGGATGCAGAAAATATTGGTTAACAGTTCAAAATCACAAATCCAACTTTAAGCATTATGAATTATCACACTGCGCTATGCACACTTAGATATTTGTTAACTCCCCTGATAGAAATGAACTGAGAGATAGGATGAAGGTCTGTGTTCAAGCTTCTAGCAGCACCATGGAGCTCTACACCTGCTCCAAGCTCAGAGAATGCTCACAAAGCAAATGCATGGCTATGCAGTGGGTTGATGGTGAACACGTGGATTTTGCTCTGGTGAACCGAATCGATTTGTTTATTCATTTATTGAAGAAAGAGCATCACTCTGTAGTCCAGCCTGGCCTCAAACTTATGGCACATCTCCTTCCTCACTTTCCTGAAGGTGGGGATTATAAATGTGAGCTACCACACCTAACTACACACACACAATTTATTTATGTAGTGTGTGTGCGTGCCTGCGCACACACGTGTGTTACTATCATTGTCTCCTTTGTGGAATATCTGCTCTTTTCAAGCATCATCTCTATGATAAGCAGGATAATGGCCCTCCGAAGATATCTATATCCTAATTTGTTGTGCCCATGAATGCTCCTTCACATGGCCAAAGCATTCTTCCTGTCTGATCAGTAAGGACTTTGGGATGGGGAGATTATCATGGATTGTTTATGTGGGTCCAGTGTAAATGGTTAGAGACCAAACATGGAATATAAAGACCAGGAAAAAAAAAAAAAAGAAACCTTACAAAGGCCCCATCTGCTGCTGCTGGGTTTACAGATGAGAAAAAAATCATAAAGAATATAGGCAGCCTGTAGTTGCTGAGAAGAATGAAACAAGAAAACAACTTCCCCAGAGCCTCCAGAAGGGAAGCCACAGCTGCTGACACCGTTTCATTAGCTGAGCCAGACCTGTGTTTGACTGTTGGCTCTCTGAGATGATAATATGTTTGTGAGGTTTTAAGCCACTGTGTCTGTGGTGATTTGTTACAGCAGCAGTGGGAAACTAATACAGTCTCTGACATCCTCTTTCATCTCCTGCAGCTCTGCACAGCATGTGTGCAAATAGAGACTCCGTTAACTCTTGTCATTGGTCCCCTCTGTCACTTCTCTTCATCCTTGTTGGCTACTATTTCCATGTTGGAAGGGGACACATTAATGACGCTTTCTCTGTTTGCAAACAACTGAAGTTTAATGTAACTATCTTGAGACAAAAAGGAAAGGAAGAAAAATAATGGAGAAGGAAGAAGAACAAGAAAGAAGAGGAAGAGGGAGAGGACCAGGAGGGCACATGGTCCATAAATGGACTTCCAGCCTAGATAAGGATGCAAATCAGTCCACTGACAATATGTGGCCTTGCTTTCTCTTTGTGTACAGGTTTCCATATCCCATGATTTACAAGTTCTTAGTGGGAAAACTACCTGTTTGTTGCAGGAAAGATTCTGAAATGCAACTATTTCTTTTCATTAATCATTCTGCAAGGAAGTAGCTTGTTGGGAGCGTCTCATTTCTGCTCCCTATGACAACAACTTGAAGTAGTTCTGAGATGGTCTCACTCCTGAAAACTAGTGCTGGGTGGTGGATAGAGGACTCTCTTCTTCAGGTGACCCCTCCATATTTGCTGGCTGGGTTTCTCATGGTAGAATGATCTTAGCATAGCTGGGCAGAGTCCGGAAGACTAAGGTAGAACTTTGTAGTTCTTCCTAAGGTGTCACTTAAACTGACACTTGGTAGCTGTGCCACATTCTATGAACTGAAGCAGATCACAAGGACCAGAGGAACCAAACAAGGGAAGTCAAAGTATAACAGGCACAGACAACATTGCCATGGTTCACCTGAATCACCTGAATGGCAGCCCCCACCATGAATAAAGGGGCTATGTGCATAATTCCCAATCAGACCTGGGAAACAGAATAAGGCAGTCTCACGAAGGAAGTAGGCCTGGCAGCACATGCCACTCTCCAGTCTTTTCCTAAGGTATTAGAAACTGTTCAATGCACAGAGCCATGTTTCATTCTAAGTATGTTTCCATATGGCTTGGGCATTATCTGGGATTGAGAAAGTCATTACAAATTTAAGGTTAAAGTTAAGGAATTGCAATTTTTTCTCATTCATTTTTTCTTAGACTGTGAATAAAACTATGTTAACATATAGCAAAGTATGTCATAGAGCAATTAAACTGTATATGATTTATAGAGAATAAACTACAATGTGATGAGTCCAGTGGCCATTATTTGCTGTAATCTTTTTTAATGTGACAATTCCCTGGATGTTATAGTGAAATATTTCACCCTTCAGCTTCACTTTTATGGTGTGTATTTATTCTTAATAGTACAGATTCCAAATTGTCAAAATACTTGAGCTGATTTATGGTAATTAGCTTTAAGTTAGAACATTTGAAGTATATTCAATTAATTTTATCTGTCTGGCGAAGTACAATAAGGTCTCCAGCTCCGTAAAGTTTTCTTTCTAATATTAGCTATGCATTTGCTGGGGGATGTGCTGGGCTTAAATGAGTCTCATTTGAATTTGAAATTCAGAGACGGAACATGCAATATTCGGGATTAGTCAGTATTTAGGAAATGTATATATAAGGATTATTTGGGATAGCATCACCAAGATCCTGGACCACTCGCTTATCACACGCTTGTTGATTGATCTTACCTGCAGCAAATAGGAAGCAATAACAATGGAATAAATTATTCAAAGATTTGTCATCTGGATGCAAGTTCTTTAAGGATCATATCACAAAACAGTTGGGCAGATAATTCTCTTTATACTTATTTCTTCCAAGTTCGTGTACAAAAGAGCTATAGATCCATATGGAGTGGATTAACAGTGATGCTTTTAAAATGAAATTAAATATTCTAAACTGTCAGGAAATGATATGTGATCTTTCCTAGCTAAAGCTTTCATTGGTAGTTTATCCTAAATATTATTTTTGTCTTTGAGAGGTATTATATAGTAGATATGAGAGATTTATTTAAAAAAACAAACAAACTTTGGATTGCTTGAGACTGATTTTAGGACTTTGCCTTTAAAATCTGCACATAAGCAAAATTCCTGATATTATGAGTTGGGATTTCCACTGTAAGAGGATTTAAAATCACTACTGAAGTGACTGCTGGTCCTGAGTTGGAAAGCATCATGTATCAGAAAAACCCAGCTACTCAAATTGCTCAAACTCTAATGGAATGGAGGAGACCAATTTAGAGCAAGCAGAGGTATCAGGTTCTCTGATACTGGGCCCTTTAGTGCAGTGATATATTTTATGTAGCACAAAAGCAGTTAAAAATAAGAATCCACGTGGTTATGACGCCTGGTTGGAATGAGGTTACTTATCAGAGATCCCCATTTTTCAGAGCAGCTTGAGACACACTATTGGAAAAGGCAGGTTTATTGATGTTTGCGTATGCGAGGTTCAAGACTATTTACAAGTCCTGGGACTTTGAATCCTTCATACCAATTTTTTTTTTCACAGTCACCTTTTTGGGTCTTAATGAGTTATTTCCTGTTTTGTTTTGTGTTTTCTGAAAATCCAAAGAGGAAATACCAATATATTTCACAAACTAAAAGGCAACATAATATTAAAATTTACACTCTTGCTACTTATAAAAACAAAACACATAGCTAGGTATTTAAGATGTAAATAGCACATTAGACAAGCCAAGCAGGTCGTCTGGCTTTTGTTTTTCATAAAATATGTCCACTCAAAAGTGTATATGAGGCCCCAAGTATAAGCGCACTGTCCCCATTATTTTCCAACTATTAACTCTTATTTTATTGTTTTCAGTGGACATAAACCTCAGCAAGATGGTGGTCCCATTTTTCCCAAATAGTCAGGGATTATAGTTTATTACTTGCAACCCAGATGGGTCATGGCTGTTTAGAAAGAGAAATGGCTCCTGGCACAGTTTTGAAAGATGACTGGATCCAGCTGGCCACAGTGTGGGTGGAAGAGGTTTATAGTATTGGTTGGATATGTGTGTTCACAGCTTGCTCTTCTGTGTTTCTCTTGCAGCTATCGGCAGGACCCTCATTCCCCGTTATTTTAGCACCGTGTTTGAAGGAGGGGTGACCGACCTGTATTACATCCTCAAACACTCAAAGGAGTCTTACCACAACTCATCCATTACGGTAGACTGCGACCAGTGTGCCATGGTCACACAGCATGGGAAGCCTATGTTCACCAAGGTATGGGCCAGGCTCCATTACAAACATACCAAAAAGGAAAAGAGTTCAGCTGCTTCTTTACTTTAGCAGCTAACACGGAGTTTTTGTTTCTTATGCAAATAAGCCTTTGGTAGCTGTGCTTGGTTATTTTGAAAACGTTAAGAAATTTCAAATGTGAACAAACAAAGGGGACATTTCACTAATTACACTTTACCTATTATCTGGAAGTCATCTGCAAACAAGAGGAGTGTACAGGGCTGGTTGCTTAATCATGGTCTCAGAGACTCTAGGATTGTAAAGTGTGTCACCCAAGCAACTCAGCAATGGCCACAGCAGAAATGGAAACGGGTTATAAAACTAAGAGCAAAGAAGAGGGGGAGGGCCAGACAACAGAATGTTTGAGGCCAAGTTCAGAGCCTGGGAAGGATATGAAATGTAAAACAGAAGCAGCATTGACTGAGCATCATCCTATTTTGCACCGGTAATTTCTGTCATGGCTAGAATATCAGCATGTGGATCATCCCCCTCACTGAGAACCACTGGGTAGGATTAGCACATGATCACTGTATGTCCCCTTCCAAGTGGGAAAAAAAATAGTAATAACCAAATAGTCACAGGATCTAGTAAATGGCAGTTTATTGTTTATTTACTTTTGGTGTGCTGAGGTTCACACTCAGGGCCTTGGATATGCTAAATGCATGCTTTACCAGTGAGCTGTCTCTTCAGCCCCACAGAGTTTTGCTTTAAGGAGAACTTTCTCATTTAATATGGACTAAAATTCTGCATGAATCTATTTTGTGATATTAATGATAGCTATCTCTTTTAGAACAAAACACAGATATCTGACAGCCCTTTCTAGTTAAAAGGTGTTGGATTATCAGGGTTAATTACCAAAAATCAAACTGTAAAGCTGGAAATGTGAAGCTTGTGCAATTTTTCTTCAAGAACAATAATTCAATGTTTCATATTAGTGTCATCCACTACACTAGTGTATTTCAGTCTTTCTCGGTGCCCATGATGGTGTGTGAAACCAAAGGCATAGGGTATGGTTATGCAATGCAAAGGCAAGCCATAAAATACTATTGACTCCATGGCATCTTGGTTTTGACAATAGGCATTTTTAATACGGAAAGGACTGGGGCTTTTCTCTGCCTAACACTTAAACATAGTGGAAAGGAATCTTTCAGAGAAGTGCTTCATGAGAATGCTGAAGTCTGTGCTGAAAAGAGTTTTGCTTATGGAAGGAAATGGCCATTGAGATGAAGGGCTAATCTGCCCATGACTTACCTCATTCTGAAGATAAAGGACATTTTCATAACCATGCAGATAAGATGAATACACCCCATTCCCTTCTATGGTTGCAAAGTCTGAGTACTGCAGAAAGAGCCCCCTCCCCTCTCAAATGTTAATGCTTTTAGTTGATTCAAATAAAACATACTACCTCATATACGCAAGAGAAACAAAATATGATAATTAAATAAAACTTTTCCATCATTCAGAAACTCAGCTTAATGTCTTCAGCCATTGAAAATTTTAAAGAGCATCTTGTGGCATATATATATATATATATATATATATATATATATATATATATATGCAATATCTTTCTTTCCCAGGTCAGGTTATAACTCATAAATGAACACAGTGAGATGCTCTGATGCTGTAGTATAGTATGGAATATTTCAGACTTGGGTTAGACCAATCTTTCTCTTCTGAGGAATCCATGAAGCCCCACAAAGTGCTATTTTCATTCTAGTTAAGACACTGAGGTTTTCCTCTTGGCTGCATTCTTTTTCTGGAATGTTCCCTCTGTTCCGCAGGAGTCCAGTGGGTTTTTTTCTTTCCAAGAAAACAAGGCAATCACTAGAAAGACCTGAACACAACTCCTTGGCTCTGAGAGCATCAATTACTTGGACCACCCATGTCATTCTGCTCCAGGGCAGGCAGTATTATTTGCCTATTCCTGTAATGAATATTTCAGTACTCTGATGAAATACATCTCTTTCTAGGACATGCAGTTTCATTATAGGGACTTAATCCAGATGCTAATTATGCACATTTATTTTTAGGAAATTTGATGTGATTCAAAGGATTCATTTTTCTTCTCTCTCTCTCCCTCCATCCATCCATCCCTTCCTTCCTCTTTCCTCCTCCCTCCCTCCACCCCTTGATGTTTGCTGTACTACTCTAAGAATCTTCCTAATTTTCCTTATGTTAATTAAAAATAATTCCGTTTCGGGTAATAAAACACCATGGCTATTTTAAACAAACAATGGCTTCTTGGTACTACAAAGAAAGGGGATTCTAAAACCGCTGCTGACATTTGGGTCTTAGTCCTGGTATTATTGAGCACATTATGTGTCAGCAGCCCACATTGTTCTAATTTAGACTATCACTAAACAATTTCTCCCCAAATAGCATTGACCCGATGGCACTGAGTTGCTTTTATGAAAATTTGGTCAACTAGTGAATCAGGAATCAGCCACAGTCCTAATCAACACAGATATTAACTATCCCTCAGGGGTACAGTGAGCATTTTGTAATTTCCTGATACCAGGAACATTATAGATTAAGGATAAATATGTAATTGGAATTTTTAAATGCACATAATAAAGCCTTTCCTTTATGTTTTCAATTTCAAATCAAATAGAAAACAAGGCTTAATAATCAGAAGAACATGCCGGGAGCCTTTCGGAGTCAAAGACTCTGGAGTTATATTCAAAGATTTGAAGAGGATGCTGAGAAAGGCACTGCAAAAGCTACATTCCTGGGTTTTGCAAATTAAAACAATAGTTATAGACACTACTGGATACCTTCCTCACTTCTACAACCGTGGGTTTATGGATTTTTTCTCTTCTAAATTATTTATTATGAAATTATTTGCTATCAAGTATAACCTGGAAGGACATTAGATAAGTTTCCTCCAATCAAACGCTACTCACTTGGATTTTTGTCTCCCCATTCTTACCTTGTGTATCACATTATAGTACATAACTCCTCCTCTCCAAGGTAAGGATTGCATCTCCTTCACACGCATTCATACATGTGATATCTCTAGGTAAAATTCAGAGAGCATTTTTAAATAGTATTCTAAATTCTCTATTCCACCCACGCCATTTACATGTAAAGACAGAAAACTAAACATTATCACCTTTAAGAAAAAATGCACATGTTGTCTCACAGAAGCTTTGTGGGAACCGTTGAAACATACAACAGCACAGTCAATATTACTTCATTAGTAAAAGCCAGCAAAGGGTTAAAAAGCTACTGGGTAGTTTGAGAAATGTTCTTTTTTACTTTTCTTGTTCCTGGCCTAGTCTCAAGCTAGCACGTGATCAACTGAATGCCTGCCAGCCTCTTTCTTGTTGATCCTCCGGAGACCATCTGTGCTGGGGGCATTGATTAGAGTGTGTCTGCTGGGATTACATCTTTTCTGTTGCCATGCCAACTAATCAGCTGATTTTGGTTACCACAGAAACAAAATGTCAGAGCTCACAGTACGGTAACATGAATTCAGCACAACAGAAAATGTTTTCTTAATTGGGGACCCTTTTGATTTTTGGATTCCAACAGAAAGGCAGGGTTTTTATTTTTTTTCTTTTTAAGGCCAACATTAGATAAAAGCTGCATTAACTGTATTCATTAATAAGCATATACAGATATTTTTTGAAGTGAGAAAAACATTACTTCCATTTTATTAGCTATGCTCATTTTTTATATTTCCTAACAAAGGAGACATACATTCCTTCATATGTACCTCTGTTATGCCTCCTGATGATTGCATGGAAAACAATCCTCGAAACCTATGGTTTCATTTAGCTTCCATTAGGGAAGCGGGGTTGTGGGGGTCTCCGCGTCTTAGGATGGTGCTGTATGTATTAACACTTCGGGAAAAAAAAGAGCAATGACCAAAATTCTCCTCTGTCTTTCATTTTTGGAAGTCATTTAGTTCCCTTTAATAAGAATCTGTCATAGTGAACTGAGATACAGTTTTAAGGGCTCCCACTTTACCCATAGTGTGCCCTGGATAAAGTGAACCCATTTGACTACAAAGGGAGCCCAAGACTTGTGGCAATTTTCCATTTTGTAGGCCTGAGACAGTTTGTCTGCAAAAGAAGGCCCAACTAGTTTGCTACATCAGAGTGAACGGAAGACACTGCTAACCTTGGACCTGCAGATGCTCCAATTAAGCAGTCCATCGGGACTCTAGACTTATCTTGTCATCATGAAACTTGGTTTCTGGTAGAAGCAAACTAGTGCCTTTATCTGCCCTGACCCTGTGCTTTGCAGACAGAAAACAGATTAGATGGTAATAACAATAACAACAACAATACTAATAATAACCCTGACGTTTAACCGTGTTAATATTTGTTTGACTATCCAATACTACCATCTCTTTAAAAAAGAGTATAGCCCATAAATATGTGTTTTCCCATAGATGGTTGACTCTCACATCCTTCCTTCTATGAAAGTTGTCTCTACAGGTGACCTCTATAAAATTAACACCCTGATGGTGGGGGTAAGGAGTTGGTTGGTTTAATCTTCAAGATACTTGTTTGAAAACCTTTATAAATTAATTCCAGTGCTTAAGATGTGCTTGGAAGAATGGTTTGGGAACATTGACAATATCTCCATTTCTACTCATATAACACTCATGGCTAAGATGCCAGGCTCAGCAGACAACCCCTCTCCGAGTTTTAGGGCAGGGTGCCCACATGTCTGAAATTACTCACAAGTTCTGCTAATTGGATCTGAGGTAGAGGTCTTCACCCAGATTATCAATAATTATCTCACTGTGTCCCAGAGATCTTTGATAAAACGAATATGGCAAATGCATCTCTTTTGAGCAAAGCCCTATTGAACTCTCCATGGTAATTCTCCCAGACAAGTTTTAGTTTGTGTAAAGAAACTATTTCCTCCAATCAGAGTACATGGAAAGCCTCCAACCATTGCCTGTGACAGTCAGAACTTCCTAAATTGTATTATTCCAAGAGGAGAGTGATTAGCCATATCTCATAAAAGTTTGATATAAACTATTAACCACATCTTCCTGGACTATAGCTTTACAAATTACTTTTTACATATTCTTTCAGAAGTTTGCATATTTGTGTTACCTAGGAAATCTTTCTCCCAGAAAGTCTAAGTAGAGACTCAGCATATTAAAAAGGAAAGAATAGATGGAGATCAGTCTCCACAAATTCCCAACAAATCCCTAGAGATACTTCTTGTGATCTACAACTCAGGATGTACAGTATGGCGACCAGGATTGATGTCTGTTCTCTTTGGTTCTGTTTATTTTATCTGCTCAGATACATCTTACCACCATTATACATGTACCAAGCACAGTAGTCAGGACTCTACGTATAGACTTCCCTGAAATGTGTTTTCTCAATAACTCTTTCTAATGATGTTACTGTCTCTGTTCTGTTGATAAGGAAACTGGATGTGGTGGGGCACATTTGATTTTCCCTGAGTTCTGGAGTGAGAAAAGTAGAGTCAGAATTCAAATCTAGTAACATCTGTTTTCAAAGCCTCCACCCACTATGGTACTCCTTCCCCAAAACTAATATGGGTTTATTAACTAGTTGTAACTATTTGTGTTATCCCCCACTTACTGTCTCATAGTTGAAACAGGACAATAGCATGTGTTGCTTTGTATTATTTTCTTCTCTTTCAAAGTCATTATGCTAAGAATAATATGAATATGAAAAGTTAAAAATGCCTTTGTCATTGATTATAAGGGAAGAGAGATACTCTGGCATTCTATTATGTTTTATTAATCACATATGTTCATAGGAAGGTGAGAGACTAGCCATCCATTCATGTAATATAAACAGGACTTGCCACTGTTGATGTGATTAGTGTATTTTCTTAAACAACCCTGTATTTTCCAGGCATCAGTCACTGGTATAGGTGCATTGTATTGAATACTACCCCTTGGAGTTCCTCTTTGGAAATGAAGATGTACTCCTGATGGATAACTTTGTAGTAACTCACACTTGAGCATGAGTTATCTTATGGGAAACTTTCTCCCAAATTAGAGCAACCAAGGATTTGGGGGTATATCGAGGTCAGGTCAAAACCTAATGCAAGGGACACTCCCATGAATCTACAAGGAAGACCCCAGTTAAGCAATAGGATATTTAGCCTGAACTAGCCATCTCCTGTGATCAGATTGGTGACTATCTCAATTGTCATCAGAGCCTTCATCCCGTAACTGATGGAAACAGATGCAGAGATCCACGGACAAATATTAGGCTGAGCTTTAGGACTCCTGCTGAAGAGAGGGAGGGAGGACTGTAGGAGGCAGAAGGGTCAAGGACATGGACATCACACACACACACACACACACACACACACACACACACA
>CABHPR010120881.1:0-10911 GCA_902168415.1 Peromyscus melanophrys
GTGTGGGTGTGGGTGTATGGGTGGAAACTAGAGATGCTCTCTGGTGTCTTCCTTAGTCAGCCCCACTTTGTTCTTTGAAATAAGGTGTCGTCTCATTGAACCTCAAGCTCACGATCCTCTAGGCTGGCTCTCCAGTGAGCTCCGCACATCTGTCTCCACCCTGCCCTGTGCTGGGGTCACTCAGGAACCATTTCCAACTTCCACCATTGCAGGGGAGCGAACCCTTACCCTCACACTTCCGTGGTGGGCATTTTACAGACTTGAGCTGTCGCCTCAGACCCAAGACCTCAAATTTAAAAACAGAATCCTACTATGTAGCCCAGGCTGGCCTGGTTATACTGTTCCTCAGTCTCCCAGGTGCTGGAATGTGACATCTCCCCCACCCCCCACGCCCCGGAGCTGAGGACTGAACCCAGGGCCTTGCTCTTGCTAGACAAGCGCTTTGCCACTGAGTTAAATCTCCAACCGTGACACCTTTTCTTTAGTTCTCCCTTTTTAAAAAATTGAGGCTAGCCGGGGGGTGGTGGAGCACGCCTTTAATCCCAGCACTCAGGAAGCAGAGGCAGGAATATCTATTTGAGTTCGAGGTCCGCCTGGTCTACAAAGCAAGTTCCAGGACAGTCAGGGGTGTTACACAGAGAAACCCTGTCTCAAAAAACAAAAAAACAAAACAAAACAAATCAAAAAAAAGAAAAAAAAATGAGGGTAGGCATTGTGGCACATGCCTTTAATGCCAGCACTTGGGAGGTAGAGGCAGGTAGGTTTGGGAATTAGAGGCTAGCCTAGTCCACATAGTGAGTTCCAGGACAGCCAGGACTTGTAGAGAGAGACCCTGTCTCAAACAAACAAAGCCCCCAAATTAAAAATAAATAAATAAGTAAAATGATTGAGATGTGGGGGCTAGCATCTAGAGAGATAGCTTAAAGGTTCAGAGCAGAACATTTGGGGCTCAGTGGTTGAGAGCACTGACTGCTCTTCCAGAGGACCTAGGTTCAAGTCTCAGCGCCCACATGGCGGCAGCTCACACCTGTCTATAACTCCAGTTCCAGGGCTTCTGACACTCTCATGCAGACATACATGCAGGTGAAACACCAGTGAACACAAAATAAAATAAATTATATATTTTTTAAAAAGCGGATAGCCGGATGATGGTGGTGCACACCCTTAATCCCAGCACTTGGGAGGCAGAGGCAGACAGATCTCTATGAGTTCGAGGCCAGCCTGGGCTACAGAGTGAGATCCAGGAAAGGCGCCAAAGCTACAGAGAAACCCTGTCCAAAAAAGAAAAAAAAGAAAAAAAAAAAAAAAAACGAAATAAAAAAAGCAGAACACCTATTGCACTTGCAGAGGAACCGAGTTCAGTTTTCAACACTTACATCCGATGGCCCAAAACCATCTGTAACTCACGTATAAAAACGAATCTTTACAAATATTGAGATGGGTTCTTGCTATGCTGCCCAGGCTGACCTCAAACTCCTGGGCTCAAGGGAATCTTCTGCCTCAGTTTCCCTAGTATTTGGGACTACAGATGTTTGCAAAATAGCAGAAGTCACCATCTGAACCACTTTTTGGTTTTTATGTTCTTGATTTTGGCTGTGCTAGGAGTCAGTTGGCCTCTAGCATGCTTACACTACTGTACAGCTGTAAATCTAACGAGCTATGGCCTCTCTCTCAGCCTCGAACTCACTGAGTGCCACTCAGCCCCCTCCCTCGGATCTGGCACTGGCTTAGCTCCGTCTCTGGATTTGCTCATTCCTCTTTTTTTTGAGACAAGGTCTCCTCTGTAACTAGGAGTAACTTGAACTTCATCTGTCGCCTTCAGCTTCTGCACCTCCTGTCTCAGCTTCCCAAGTGATGAGATCACAGATGTGAGCCCCCAGCCTAGCAGCCCCTTTTCTTTTTTAAAGGTTTTATTATATTTAGTTATTTACCAGGAGGGGGATTCATGGCACAGCATGCATGTGGAGGTCAGAGGACATGTTTTGGGAGTTGGTTTTCTTCTCTCATATGGGTCCTGGAGATTGAACTCAGGTAGTCAGACTTGGTGGCAAGCCCCTTAATCCATTGAGCCAGCTTTCCAGCTCCCAACTTCTGGGAACATTTTATATATGTTCATGCTACTTGTAGGTTTTCTGCCTTTCCTAATGGTAAAGTTAGGAATTCATCACCAGAGGCGGTTTGGATTCAAGTGGCAGCTTTGTTGCTTTCTCACTGTGCAAACTGGATAAAGGACTTATTCATCCCTCTGTTCCTCAGTTTCCCCATGGGTGGTGATGACGATGGTCTTGCACTTTCTTCTACAGGGTCGCAGCAGCACCTCAAAGGCCAAAAAACCACCTGGAGAGAATGACTTTGACACTATCAAGCTCATAAGCAATGGTGCCTACGGGTGAGCCACCCGGGGCTCTGGCGGGGGAGGGTGGCGGAGGCCGGGTGTCTCGGAGGTGATGGCCGGTCCTCGCTCTCTTCCCCCGCAGGGCCGTCTACCTGGTGCGGCATCGGGATACACGGCAGCGCTTCGCCATGAAGAAGATCAACAAACAGAACTTGATCCTCCGCAACCAGATCCAGCAGGCATTCGTGGAGCGCGATATCCTGACATTTGCAGAGAACCCTTTTGTGGTCGGCATGTTCTGCTCCTTTGAGACCCGGCGCCACCTTTGCATGGTCATGGAGTATGTGGAAGGTGCGGCCACCTTTGGGGTACTGCTGCGCCAGCCAGCGCTGCTGGGCCACCCACTTGACCCAGGGTCACCTCTTAGATCACATGCTTGTTTTCCTGTTTGCTATCCTGTCCTGTCCTTGATCTGTCTGCCCGTTATGCCCATCGTCTGTTTGGTATTATTTTTGTTTTGAGATAGGGTCTCGTCATGTATCCCGGACTGACCTCAAACTTTGGTCTTCCTTCTGAGTGCTGGACCCCTCAATTTGCATTCTATACCCATCTTTTCATCGATTCATTTGTTTTCACACCCATTCAATACCCATTAATTGGGGCACCTGCTAATTAATTGCCCCATTAATTGGGGCAAAAAAAATTTTGCTTTTAAGATTTTATTTATTTATTATGTATACAGTGTTCTGTCTGCATGTATGCCTGTACCTGGAAGAGAGCACCAGATCTCATTACAGATGGTTGTGAGCCACCATGTGGTTGCTGGGAATTGAACTCAGGACCTCTGGAAGGGCAGTCAGTGCTCTTAACCTCTGAGCCATCTCTCCAGCCCTGGAGCATCCATTTATTTACATGCTTTTCCTTCCCTCTGGTCATATATTCATCATTCACCCAATTCTCCCTCCTTTCTTTCTCCCTCCCTCCCTCCCTCCCTCCCTCCCTCCCTTCCTGTCTGTCTGTCTTTCTGAAATAGTCTTCAGTGTAGCTGAAGCTGGCCCGAAACTCCCAGCCTCCACCCCTTCCTCAGCCTCCAAGTGCTGGGCCTAAGGGTGTGCAGTTGCATCCATTCACCCCTTCACTTCCCACTTGTTAGTTCCTCTATAACTCTTACTTTTTTGGGGGGTGCTGGGGATGGAATCCAGGAACTCTCCTGCTGAGCCACACCTCTGACCCCTCATTGGAGGGTTCTAGGCAATGGCCCTCCCTCTGAGTCATGTTCCCAGGCCTTCACAGGTAGAGGTAGTTCCAGGCCAGCTTCAGTTATGATTTAGTTAATAATAAATATTATTATAAATAAAATATCATAAGTAAAATTAAATAATTATAATATCAACTAAAGTTCATACTTTACTTTATTATTCATACTTTATATTTTACATTTATTCTCCATCTTTATGTATTTCTGAGCAATACGGAAGGTTTGAACGCAGGACCTTGTGGTGCTTGGTTTCAGCCCCAGGCATTTCATTGATCTTTTTCTATATTATGTAGCATTCACGTGACAGAAACATCTATGCCACCTTTAGGAGTGGCTGTACCCAGGTGCTCTTACTAAGCCACTGGCCATCGCCTAGCTCTGCTTTTCATGTGCACGTTCCCTCCTGATATACTGTAGCAAGGCTGCCGGCCAGCGGATTCCATGCTCTGTCCAATGTTCATGCAGAAGAGCATAAACCCTGAAGAGCATAAACCTGTTGTGTATTGACCTAGGTGCCCTGCCTTGACTGACATCTACCCCTGGAGGAAAAAGGGAGAATGGGTATCAGGCAGACTAAAATACTGATGTTGGAGCAGGGATGTGGTTCAGCAATAAAGCACCTGTCTAGAATCCACCCGTGAGGGGCTGGGAGTGTGGCTCAGCAGTGGAGTTACTGCTGAGCACACATGAGGCCCTGTGTCCCGCCTGCAGCACTACTAAATAACATGCGGACTACACTCCTCCCGGGTGGAGGCCAGGAGCCCACATTTTAAAACCCCTGGCCCTCAAGGTTCAGTTGTCCAGAGGTCGAGTCATGCTTTCTTTGATTCTAAACAAAACTCACAGTCATCAACTTCCGGTTTGAGCAGACCTGTCTCTGAGTCAGAGTCCTTATGTAGAAAGTGGGCTGGACGGTTCACAGTAGCTGAGATACGGAACCAGCCTTGGTGTTGAGCAACAGAGGAATAAAGGAAATGTGGTGTGTGTACACTGTGGAATTTTTCAGCCATAATGAAGAACCAAGTCTTGTCATTTGCATTAAAATGGGTACAGATGGAGACCTTCACATTGAGTCTCAGAAAGGCAAAAAAAAAAAAAAAAAGAGAGAGAGAGAGAGAAAGAGAAAGAAAGTCATACCAATTTCAGAGGATGATTAATAACATGAGGTAAGACTAGGAGAGTGCAACTCTTCCTGAGACTTGCTCCAGCCCTAGACCTTAGTTTTCCCCTTCTGCAAAATGGGTACAATGGAAGTAGAGAAAGGTGCGTGCTGTGTGCTTGGCTTTGGGTGGCCCCCTCTTTACTTGAACCCCTTCCCTGACTCTCAGGTGGTGACTGTGCCACTCTCCTGAAGAACATCGGTGCACTGCCCGTGGAGATGGCGCGAATGTATTTTGCAGAAACTGTTCTGGCCCTTGAGTACTTACACAACTATGGCATCGTGCACCGTGACCTTAAACCAGACAAGTGAGCCTTGACCTTTATCACCCGCCCCTGCTCTGTTCCTTGGAAGCCCCAGGGCCAAGGGCAAGGACCTCACTTTTGAAACCTGCTCATGTCCTATGCCTGCAGCCTCCTCATCACTTCCATGGGCCACATCAAACTCACGGATTTTGGCCTCTCCAAGATGGGACTCATGAGCCTCACAACCAACTTATATGAAGGTCACATCGAGAAGGATGCCCGGGAGTTCCTGGACAAACAGGTGTGTGGCGGGCATGGGGGTCATCCTGGGTGGAGTGACCTAGAAGGACCTCAGGGACCCAGGGCCTGGTGGGGGGCACAGCTCTCCCTTGAGGCCCCTTCTGTGGCCAGGGCACAGGCTGACCGCCTGCCCCCAGGTGTGTGGGACCCCAGAGTACATCGCACCCGAGGTCATCCTGCGCCAGGGCTACGGCAAGCCAGTGGACTGGTGGGCTATGGGGATCATTCTCTACGAGTTCCTGGTGGGCTGTGTGCCTTTCTTCGGGGATACTCCAGAAGAGCTCTTTGGACAGGTCATCAGCGGTATGTGCCTCCTAGGTGGGGCGGTGGGAATATAAAAAGCTGGGCAGCCTGGGGTGACTGCTCAGCTTCACTTTGCAGATGACATACTGTGGCCTGAAGGGGATGAGGCCCTGCCGACAGACGCCCAGCTTCTAATATCTAGCCTCTTGCAGACCAACCCCCTGGTCCGGCTTGGGGCAGGTAAGAGGCTTTTTGCACAGACAGCCGATGCTGGGAAGCAACACTGTTCTAGCTTGTGCTGAGGCCTGGGGTTGAAGATGGCCTGAAGGGCTGGGTGGGTGGGCAGGCTGTCAGGTGTCTCTCTGGTCTTCTGCCCTCAGGTGGGGCTTTTGAAGTGAAGCAGCACAGTTTCTTCCGAGACCTAGACTGGACGGGGCTGCTGAGGCAGAAGGCAGAGTTCATTCCCCACCTAGAGTCAGAAGACGACACCAGCTACTTCGACAGTGAGTTGGGGTAGAGACACATGCCTGATCTGAGTAGAGTGGGATCCAAAGAGAGGTCCTAGAGTGAGGGCTGGGACACAGCCTGGCTGAGGGGTGTCAGGATAAGGCTGAAGCTGCTCGGCCTGTCGTCCCAGCTACTAAGAAGGCTTTCTGTGCCACGAAAAGAGTTTAGGGGTTCTAGTCTCAGCACCCACAAGGCAGCTCACAACCACCTGTAACTCCAGACCTAGGGGATGCAGCACCCATTTCTGAACATTGCGGACACCAGGCATGAAATGGTGCAGAGACATACAGGCAGGCAAAACACCCATGCACATTAAAACAAAACAAAACTAACCTAAAGTTGGAGCAATGATTCAAGGGTTAAGAGCCCTTGCTGCTCTTGTGGAGGACACAGGTTCTGTTTCCAACACTCATGCTGGAGGGCGGGGATGGGGGAGAGCAGGAGATGCTCAAAAACATCTGTAACTGCAGATCCAGGGGGTCCAATGCCTGTAGCCTCCCCAGGAACCTACACCCAAGCTAAGTGTGCTCACTTGCACACACACACACACACACACACACACACACTTTTTTTTATGAAAAGAAGAAAAAAAAAAAGGAAAGTGAGAAGATGGCTAGGGACACAGCTTGGGGGTAGAGTGTTTGTTTGCCTAGCGTAGGAGAGAACCTGTGCTCAATCCCCAGTAAGGCAAAAAAAGAGACAAGACCCAAATTGCCTTCCAGGCGTGGCCTCGTGGGATTTGGCGCCGTCCACCTTAGGAGCAGTGCCTGTGCTAAGAACTGGGGAATGACTTTGGTAGGGCACAGGGGTAGATCCTCAACGTGGGAGAGCTGTCAGGTTGGGCCTGGGTTTGCCTAGAAGACAGGGCTCGGACCAAGAAGGAGGCAAGACCTGTAGTAGCCTGAAGTGGAGCCAGGGTGCAGGGTGCTGTAAATGCAGATCTGGCAGTTTGGCCTCCCCCAAGCTCGGGGAGAGGCAGAGATTCGGAGAATGGGGCGCTCGCGCGGCGGGGGGAGGGGGGAGCGGCGGGGAGGTGTCTGGGGGCATATTGGAGGGGGCGTGTCCCTGACATAGTCTGGCTGGGCTCTGAGGAGGCGGCGGTTCTCCAGCCCGCTCGGACAGGTATCACCATGTGAACTCCTACGACGAGGATGACACCACCGAGGAGGAGCCCGTGGAGATCCGCCAATTCTCTTCCTGCTCTCCGCGCTTCAGCAAGGTGCGCCGAGCCGGGCTGGGCTGGAAGGCCTGCGGACGGCAGGGTCCCAGGCACCCGAGGTCTCAGTTTGGAAAGTTACAGAAGGGGTGGGAACTAGGGAGCTGAGAAGCCTTGCTGGGGAGGCGGGTTGGGGGGTCTATGAAGCAGACCTTTGGCACTGGCCTTGCCTGAGGGTGAAGATGACCGTGGGTGCAGGGTAAAGCTGTGCAAGGTCTTACCAGTACTGAGCAACTGGAAGGATGCCTGGCTCAGCCTGGTGCCCGACAGACAGGAGTTGGGGAAGGTATAGAGCACAGTAGTCAGAGAGTTGGACCGAGCGGGTCTGGAACAAGGCAGGCTTGACTTTGTATGAAGGTTCTGCAGGTCAGAACTGCAGGGAATTGTAGAACTGAGCAGGCGTGCCCAGGGAGGACAGAGCGCGGTCTGTGCGCGCCGGTTGCAGAAAACTGATTGGCTGTCACACGAAGGCTACTCAGCATCTCCTACTCCGCTCTTAGGTGTACAGCAGTATGGAGCAGCTGTCGCAGCACGAGCCCAAGACCCCGGTGTCCGCATCAGGGGCCAGCAAGCGGGACCCAAGCGCCAAGGGCCCGGAGGAGAAGGTGGCCGGCAAGCGAGAGGGACTGGGTGGCCTGACTCTGCGTGAGAAGACCTGGAGAGGGGGCTCCCCAGAGATGTAAGCAGGACTCTAGAGGGGCTCGAGGGCGGGGCCGAATGGGAGTGTCCCTTCTGATCTGGCCTCCTCTGTGCAGTAAGCGCTTCTCAGCCTCTGAAGCCAGTTTCCTGGAGGGGGAGGCCAGTCCCCCGCTGGGAGCGCGCAGACGTTTCTCGGCCCTGCTGGAGCCCAGCCGCTTCAGTGCCCCCCAGGAGGACGAAGATGAGGCCCGACTCCGCAGGCCCCCTCGGCCCAGCTCTGATCCCCCTAGCTCATTGGATACACGCCTCCCCAAAGAGGCAGCTCAAGGAGAGGGCACTCCTACTCCCGGAGATCCCGAGGCCAGTGAGTGCCTTCTCTAGCTGTTTTTCCCAGTTTCTCAGGGACGATCTATTGAGCATCCATTTAATGTACATGGTACAGTGTATGCAAGATCCCACGCACTATTAACGCACCTGAGGGTATTACCAATGAGAATGCCTATCAGGGTCGGTGAGGCTCAGTGTGGGGTCTGGGGGTATGGCTTGAGACCCAGAATTTAGGCTACACAACAAAACTTGTAGTGGAAGTGGTAGTTTGGAGCTGGGTGGTGGTGGCCACACGCCTTTAATCCTAGCACTTGGGAGGCAGAGACAGGCAGATCTCTGTGAGTTCGAGGCCAGCCTGGTCTACATAGTGAGTTCTAGAACAGGCAGGTTTACATACTGAGACTCTGTCTCAAAACAAACAAACAAACAAACAAATAAAAGCACTCACTACTCCAGGTTGGTATTCAGCCAAACAGAAGGGTGATGGTGCTGTCCTGGGCCAGAGGATGTACCACAGGATCTGTGGCCTGTTCTGTGAAGTTTAAGGAATAGGAATCATGTGTGAAAAGTCCCTGACCTGACTGCTCTTACCCTCTATGGCAGCGGAGCGCTCACACCCAGGTGACCTGTGCCCACCCTCCAAGGATGGAGACCCATCAGGCCCTAGGGCCACCAATGACCTGGTTTTGCGAAGGGCAAGGCACCAGCAGCTTTCTGGGGATCTTGCTGTGGAGAAGCGACCTTCTAGAACTGGGGGCAAGGTTATCAAGTCAGCGTCAGCTACAGCCTTGTCTGTCATGATTCCTGCAGGTGACACTGGCCCCGCCCACCAGGGAAGGGGCTCCCTGTAGTGTGGTGGGGCAGGTGCACTTTCCCTGTCTGTGGCTGTTTGCTGTCAGGATGGAGGAATGGAGAACTGGCTATGGGGCTTGGACTTGGAAGGGGTCACAGCTCCTGGGATAGCAGCGTGAGGTCTGTCCTCATCTCTGACCATAGTTTTGTGTCTGCAGTGGACCCACATGGAGGCTCACCCCTCGCTAGTCCCATGTCCCCTCGATCGCTCTCCTCCAATCCGTCCTCACGGGACTCCTCACCTAGCCGGGACTACTCACCAGCCGTTAGTGGACTCCGTTCCCCTATCACCATTCAACGCTCAGGCAAGAAATATGGGTTCACACTGCGCGCCATCCGTGTCTACATGGGCGACTCAGATGTCTACAGTGTCCACCATATTGTTTGGGTGAGTTTCGTGGGCTGGGGAATGGGGGGAAGGGAGCTTGGGGTGAAAGGCAGTGTAGTCTAGGTGAGACTTCTCTCTTTCACTCAGTTCTCTAGCCCCAGTTTCTTCCTCTAAGCAATGGCGAATAATGACTATTTCATAAAGAGCCAATGCAAAAAATGTGGAGCTTTCTTTCTTTTCCACCCCCCAATCACGCCCCTGTGGGTTTTCCCACTTCCAGCACGTGGAGGAAGGAGGTCCAGCCCAAGAGGCAGGGCTCTGTGCTGGGGACCTCATCACCCACGTGAACGGTGAGCCGGTGCACGGTATGGTGCACCCTGAGGTGGTGGAGCTGATCCTGAAGGTGAGTGTAAGAGAGGGGCCTCGATGGGTGGAGGGTGGAACAGGACCCGCAGCCTCTAACCGATGGCTTTCCCTCCCTTCTCCCAGAGTGGCAACAAAGTAGCTGTGACCACCACACCCTTCGAAAACACCTCCATCCGCATCGGGCCAGCCAGGCGCAGCAGTTACAAGGCCAAAATGGCTCGTCGGAACAAGAGGCCTTCCGCTAAAGATGGCCAAGAGAGGTGGGCGGGACCATAAGTAGTTTATCCTCCTAACAATGGGTGGGATTAAAGCGGAACAGAAGGGTAAGCAGTGGGAGGGAAGCAAAGACTGAGAACCAAACCCAGGCTGGGAAAGTGGGGGATCCAGGGAAGGAGACTATTTAAAATAAAGCATGTGGGTTAGCCCTTGAGCAGGTTAGACCTGTTTCAACAGGACTTGGGAGGAGCTGGGATAAAAGATTACTACTGACTGGGCAAGGGGGTGCATGCCTTTAATTCCAGCAGTCCCCAGTCCCCAAGATTCGAAGACAGTGTGGTGGCAGAGACAGGCAGATCTCTAAGTTCAAGGCCAGCCTGGTCTATATAGTGAGTTCCAGGACAGCCAGGGCTATGTAGAGAGATGCTGTTTCAAAAAACAAAAATACTAGTTCCAGGACAGCTAGAGCTGTTACACAGACAAACCCTGTCTCAGGAGGGAAAAAAAAAAAGGCTGAGCCACCTGGAATACAGTTAAGCAGACCATCTGGTGGGGGCACCCCTGTAATTCCAGCTCTTGGGAGGCTGAGGCAAGAGGATCTCAGGATGTTAAAGGTCAGTGTGGGCCCATATAGTAAGGGAAAAAAGAAACACAGTCGGACATTATTTAGTGATGGAGGAGTGTTACTAAAAATGCATCCTTACTTATAGGATTTCCTTCGGTGAGTACCAGAGTGAATTTACACAACTCACCTATGAGGTCACTAGTCCATATACTCATACAGGACTAACATAGTGTGGGCATTTGGAAATGTGGTTATATTATGGGGCATGACTAATTTCTTCTCTCGTACAATGGAGGAGCTAAGAGTGTTGCCAGGAGTGTTGATATGTATGTGTGTGTGCACACCACAGAGGTCT
>CABHPR010120882.1:0-14265 GCA_902168415.1 Peromyscus melanophrys
ATCAAGAGTTCCTGCTATGATCTAGTCAAAATACCAATTTAAATCAACAGTGTTCTACCAATGACTTAATGTCTCCATTTTCTTTTATGAGAAATGAAGACAATAAAGTACGCCACATTAGGCAGAACTTATTTCTGTTGTAAATGACTGAATCCCGAGTTTCCATAGTTTAAATAAGTAGTGTTCTAATAAAATTGTGAAATATCTTAAAAAAATTTATTGAAACCAGCAATGTTCTAGCACCTAAAAGTTATGGGACCAAAAATATACAAGATCACTTAAATTCTAAGTCTTGCCTCATTTTGTCTGTCTTTCTCCTGATATATGTATTTTTTTTTCAAAGAAAGAAATGACTGTTCAGTAACTGCAGAAGATGTTTGCATCTCAGATGAAACATAGTATGTCTCCACTGTTTCTGAGTTACATAAACACTACTAGATCAAATATTACATTTATAAAATGTTTAAATTTTAGGTAGGCCCAACCGAGAGATGCTAGTTGTTAGCACCATTCTTGAATTCTAAGGAAATTCTGCACTTGAAGACATAGAGTTTGGGTTCTCTGGTTGTCACAAGGAGAAAAGTAACCCAGAAGTATGGTGAGTGAGACTGAGCCACTCTACCACTCTTACCATCTCCTTGAGAGATAATGTCTAAGAAGAGTTAGGGTTCAGAAGGAAGCCAGAAGCTGGATTACTTTCGATTGCTCCAATTTCCTATAAATCCTTTCTAGAACTCCCCATCATGTCATAGAGAAATGACCATAGCATATCACCTTGCCTTTTGTTCTCTTCATCTTCCAACACACTAAAACTTTTTCAAAATCTTCTACTTTACTTTTATGCTTCTCAGCAAAGAATTAGCAAGTTCTCTGTGCCTCTGGCTCTCTTTTTAGGGATACCAAAATAGATCAAATAAACACTACTTCATCATTTATTTTTGTCTATTGCTTTATGAGAGAAATATTGTTTTATTTTTCTTCTTTATTGCTCAGTTTCCAAAGCATAAAACTATTTGGCATATGCTAACTCCTGGATAAATAATTATGGAATTTAAAATCGGTGGGCATGCCTTAGGTTTTGCGACCTCAGAAGTTGAGGGGGACCCTACAGGTGTTAGGTGGGGAAATGGACTACAAAGAAGTGGAAATGAAAAATCAGTTCATTGAGTCAACCTGGATTAAACTTTGGGAAGTCTGATGTCAGGTGGTCTATTCTCAATAAATTTAAACACGGTATGATTTGGAAAAAAAGTTCCCTGGTATAATACAATCCTCAGTGCCCAAGAAAGTGTAATTGCATGGAAACATGACTCAGACTACATGTCATTTCTTCCACGAAGATGGGTTCTAGAGATAGGCTCCCTGTACTAGCTTAAGGGCCTAAGGAAGGTTCTGGCCTGGTCTCTGCATACCAATAGCATAGAGGTTATTAGTCGCCTCTGATCTTCATTGTGGGAGCTTGGTGAGCCACTGACTCTTAGGATCATTTAGATTATTAGCCACCTCAAATACTAGTTGTGGGAGCTTGATACAGCCTGGCTCAACAGGTTACAATGACCACCAGACTAGTAATCATTTCCATTTCCCACTTTCTGAACGGATGAATAGGTTTTGCATTTTTCCCATTGGAAAGACAATCCTGTATGCTTAAGTGCTGTGGATATCGCTCTGCATCAATAAACACTGATTGGCCAGTAGCCAGACAGGAAGTATAGGCGGGACTAACAGAGAGGAGAATTGAGGAAGGAGGAAGATAGGAAAGACTGCCTGGAGCTGCCGCCAGGACAAGGAAGATGTAAAGTACCCGTAAGCCACGAGCCACGTGGCAAAGTATAGATTAATAGAAATGGGCTAAATATAAGAGTAAGAGCTAGACAATGATAGGCCTGAGCTAACGGCCAAGCAGTTTAAATAATGTAAGAGTCTGTGTGTTTATTTTATAAGTGGGCTCCGGGACTGGCGGGACTTGGGAGCTGGAGAGAAATTCTCCAGCAACACTTAACATTTATGGTCTCCCTGGAGATCTGTAAGGGCAAGGACCTTTGTGCTGTACACCAAACAAGAAGTACTGATTTTAAAAGAAATCCATGCACAGGTTGTCCTGGGGTCGCAATTTAATAATGGGAGGCATGGAGTGGGGACCCAATAATTCTTCTTTGATAATATTGAAAACCCAGAAATTATTCTTTGTTGAGACCTAGCCAGTTCATGGTTAGGTGCTGTCAACCAAGTAATGTAACTTTCTCAAAATTTAGTGATAAAAAGATGGAATCCATGTCTTTAAGATATATATCTACCGTCCAGTATAGAAATTATACCATTATGCTTGCATTAGGATTCTCCAGAAAAAGTAATAGATCACAATTACCTCATTTTTCAGGGAGAAAAACCAACCTATCTTGTACATTGTGGATGTGGATGTATCCCAACCTACTGCTACCTCCGCTTTTAAACTATCAATGGTCACCCAGGATGGATCCTCCATGTCAAAAGAGCCACGTTTCTCAGCTCATGTAGACTACTTTGCATGTTGAAATGTTGCAGCATGCTAAAGTGGAATAGAAACACGATTCAGCAGCTTTCTTTTCCATCCTAGTATTTATTTCTCCTTTTCCATCTGGCAACAAGGGAAAATAAACAAAGGCAACAGCATCTGTTGCTCCTGCTGCTGTGAATTAAGCTGCCTTAGTTTAATCAGTTTTCCCCACCAAATCCATTGCCGTACCTTCCCAGGTATTAGTCTGACCTTTACTTTGACATGCCTGTTGGTTGGTTTACCAGAACTCTTTTTAAGATGTAATAACCAGAGAGATTGCAATTAAAAAAAATTCAGCATATTTAATAGTCTTTACTTCAGTTTGTATGCATATAAACATAAGGTTTTAAACATACCAATTTCTATATAAGTGTCTATATTTAAAGCCGATGTAATAAGCCTCTGATATTAAAAACAAGGGATTTCCTAGAGCTTTGTTTTAAATGATAGGCTTTGAAGCTTTAGCAGTGGTTGTAGGGTGTTTCTCCTTGATAAGGAGATAGGCTGTTATCGAGATTACTAAATGATTTGGAGTTTGGGGAATCTGCTGGGTTTTCTGCAGGCTTGATATGCTTCAGCACACCAACACATCCCATAAATATAAGTCCCTTAACTCAAGAGTAATGCATTTCTTGTTAAATTCCTGCCCTGATCAGCAAAACACAGACACTTTCTCTCATATTCACAGTCACTCACATACACTGAGTATAGTGCTGAGAAATAGGTTTGATTCCTGACACATCAATCCAAAGATGTCAAAGAGAATCAGGGCATTTCTTTTCCATAAAATTATCTCTGCGAGTTTGAAATCTGTTCTCTTGACTGCCAAACAACTTCAAAGCTGTAAAATTGTTTAGTAAGTTTGCCTTCTCTTGTGAAGTACTTAATTAGAAGTGATTTTGATAGAAAAGATGCCTTACAATGAAACTTGATGACCACATTGGCATTTAAATGAGGAAAAACAAAATCAACATGTTCAAAATAAGTTTAGAACATTCTATCAGTTTCTGGGAAACAAAAAGCCTTTAGGATCTTCACTTACAAAGTTCATATGCTTATTTTCAGTTGTGCTCGTAAAAACACAATTAGTTAACACTGGCTCCCAAATGTTTAAAATCTTAATCCTCAGTTTCAACAGTCTGAAATTCAAACAGTGTATTTTGACCATTAGTGAAGGTTGTGTTTACCAAGTGAAAGGTTAAGGCATAGTACTGTTTCAGCTACTCCTTTTCAGTTAACACTATTTCCTCAAAGCAACGTTTTGTTTCTTGCTCCTTTATTTTTAATATAGCAGTGACAGTTGTGTCTTGCTTAAACAACAGTTGTGAAGGGTCTTGTGCTGATATTGGTGAAAATGGAACATCAAAAAATTGTTTCTGTAGAGCTTCTATCTTACAAATCAGTTAATGGTGCATCCCATTCTTCCATCTACCTACTAAGCATGAATGGGCTTTTCTGGCTGGTGTGACATTTTACTTGACATTGTCAAATCACAAAGACAGTAATATCCAATTAAAAGTGAATCAGAATGAGTTGTTGACAGTTTGGTCAAATAAAGACCAAATAATCTTCGTATGAATGAAGCAATGTGCTGTTCCCCAAATTGCTCAACATTCTAGTGCTTTGAGGATCAAGAGAAACGGCAGAGTTAGAAAGAATAAATATCAATGAAGAGAAGTGTTGTCAAGCCAGTACCTGAAAGGAGGCAGGAAGAATAACTTATAGCCAGAAGGTTTTGGAATATTTGCCATCACACATGTCAGACATGTGTAAGCATATACGAAATCCCTGACTCATCTGGAAGAATCAATGACTCAGAGTCTGGAATCTGAATCTAGCATCAACATGGATTATTTCTATGTAGCTATTATTAATAATGTGTCACTATGAACATGACTTGCATAGTAATTTTATATTGTTAGAATGGAAGATGTACAATTAGGAATATAATGAAACTTTTTAATTGTCGATCTGGTAGTTCAGATAAAACATCATACTTTAGATTTTAGCGTGTACCTCTTAATTTGAGTGAGATGTACCTTTTTTATAAACTTAAGAAACTGTTGTCTTTTGTTTAAAATCTCTGAGGTATTTTCAAAGATCTGGATCTCAGTAAGATTTTGATTATTTCATTTTCATACTTTAGAAGCTCTTTAAAATTAGAACATTGCTCTTTTATCTTTGATATATGTTGCATGCATGCTTTTCAGTCTGTTATTATTATTCTTTCTGTGTACTTTGTTTACACCATCTTTAACCATCAAATTGGAGTTTCCTCTTTCCTCCACTTGACAGTCATAGTAGGAGATCCTCCTCGATTATAGGTGAAAAGAAAAATATTACTGTTTATGGGTCCTTGTTTTATTGTCAGGACTACTTATACGTTTTCCTAATTATTCCTTTGTAATTTTTCTTTATGTATGCAATGAATATATTCATATTTAATATAATTTTATATATATATATATATATATGTTACAACGTTAGCTGCTACTACTCTTCATGGCATTACTAAAAGCAGCATCTTTTGAACTTGCACCAAAGCAAGAAAATATTGATCAGCCTGTAATGTGGGTTTATAATTGTAGTTTATTGCAACGCTTATAAAAGAAAAACACACTCACTGTGGCAGACTCCTTAACACTTGAAAAACACAGCACAAAATTCACAGTCCCATTTGTCTTTTCATTATTGTGTTTAATATATGGTTGTGGTTGTCGGAGGTCACAAAACTTCTTACTAATCATGTTATATACAAGGTTTGACAATGTTCAAGGAATATAATAAAATTTTAAGTTCCTTTAATATTTAAAATGAATTTAACCTATGCATATGCATAATAAGAGGACAGTTATGATTTTGTCTTGTTATCTTGAACTCCTCATCATATTGGCTGTGCTGAACAATTTGCAGACACATTAAATAAACTAATTTGTGGTTCTTTTGGTAATCTTTGAAAGTAAATGTGACTTTACTTAGGCAATCACAATAGTACAAGATTTACAGAATCAAATATTAAGACATGTACTAGGCCCCATATCTCCTTGAAAGCATTTTGACCTCTTCTGAAATATCAATTGTCACTAGGCTAATTAAAACACAGTCACATGTCCTATTTCCTGCAGTATTGATTATAAAGTTCAACATGAACAAAAACTGCAAAATTTATTTTTAGTTCATGAGAAATAATGATTCCATATTCTCCACACCATCCAAGCAATTTAGCAGTTTTCTAGGCATCGCTTATGCTGGAAGCAGGGAGAAACTATCTGTTGTCGAAAATCTTGCTTTTCTGCTTCAAATCCAAGTAACTTAACCTCTACACACTTGATTTGAAAAGAGGAATAAAAAATATTTGCACTAACATGGGTGTCCCTCTACAGATCTGGGTCTCAATCACAGTACAGTGGCTCTTTGCAAGCACCAATGACAAGTTGTATGGTTACTGTGGCTCTTTGCAAGCACCAGTGACAAGTTGTATGGTAGATGTGGGAGATGTAGATATGGGAGATGAAAACAAATAAAGAAAATAACATATGAAGTCACATTTTGTACCAGAAAAAGTAATTGTGATGTTACCTATCTATTGAACTCCTATCACTGACATACTATTTGTATGGAGTAGGATTTTTTTATTAGTTTTTGAGATTGTCATTTATTTACTTTTTTCCCTTCCCATTCTCCCTACAAACACTTCCATATATACATCTAAATCTCCTTTAAATTCATAACCTGTTTTTTCATCAATTGTTATTGCATATATATATATATACATACACACATATGTGTTTGTGAATGTACATACATTATATATATATTCCTAATATATATGTGCGATTCATTTCATATATAACATATATGTTCATATATGTTAATAAATACATATGTATACATATATAGCTAAATATAACCTGTTCAATCCATATTGTGTTACCTGTATATATGTTTCAGGGCTGACTGTTTGGCAATGAACAAGCAGTTGGTGCACTCTTCCTTAGGAGGGACCATCTCTCCTGTTCCCTACTTTAATCAATTGCCCACAGTTCTTTGTGTAGGGTTGAGGTCTCATGGGCTTTGCTCCATTCACATTGGTATGTCTTTTGATATCATCTTTTCTCAGCTCTTGTTTGGGTACTCATGTTGGTGAGAATTTATGGGTGTACCTTTTGAACTTACTACTGACACAATCTCACAGCAAACTTTCTGATCCTATGTCTTACAATCTTTCTGCCCCCTCTTCCACAATGGTGCTTGAGCTTTAGGTGCGTGGGTGTTTTGTAAGTGTTATCTATTGGGACTGGGCTCTAAAACTCTGCATTTTGATTGATTGTGGTTTTCTGTAGTTGTCTTTGCCTGTTGCAAAGAGATGCTTCCTTGATGAGAGGTGAAACTGCACTCTTGTGGGTATAAGGAAAAATTTCTATAAATAGTTCTAGAGATTACGCTACTTTAGTAAACTAGTGGATGTAGATTCTCCACCAATAACCATGTTCACTAGTACAGTAGTTAGGTTTTAAAATGCACTTATTAGTAAATGAGTCTAAGTTATTGAGTACATATATATCTTAAAAGCATATTATATATGTAATGCATCCTGAGATACTTTAAAGTTATCAGAAGTTACATTTCAGTGGTAGATTTGTGTGTTACTTTCAATGGGTCACACACTAATTTTAATATATAATTTTCTCATATAGTCTGACTAAATTTATTTCAGTGGCTTATCAGTTTACATAGTCTTGCATATTTTAAGATATCCTCAATATTAGAACAAAGAAAATTTTCATCGGATTGCTTCTTGTCATGACACAAAAACTGAAATATATCAACTTCAAGGAACAAAAGTTTATTAGAGAACATGCTTCAGAATGTCTTGTCCATGATCATTTGGTTCAATTTATTTTGAGCTTGTGGTGAGTTAGAACAGCATGGTGGAGGCATATGAAGAAGCAAGCAGCTTCCCTTGCAGTGACTCACAATCAAAAAGAAATAAATAACCAGTGTCTGGATACCCCTTTTATATTGGGGAAATCGGGGTCCTATCATCAAGTTCTTAGTCTCATTAAGAAAAGAATTTAAGAATGGACTCACACTGGTGTTCAAAAATACTTTTGTTGTGGTTTCAAAGAAAAGCACAGGAGAGATAAGCTGTAAGTCTCAGCCACTGCCGGGAGGAAGAAAATAGAGAAAAGAAGGAAAATCAGCTATGTTCTTGAAATTAAGCGAGCATTAAAATCAGCTGCTTGGCAGCAGGGAGACACGTATTTCATAGATGCCTGTTTGCATTCTTCCCTCTCCTCCTTTTATTGGGAATAGATTTTTTTCTCACATAATATATCCTGATAATGGTTTCCCACCCCTTTGTTCCTCCCTGGGCCTCCTCATTTCCCCTCTCATCTGCATCTACTTCTTGTCTGTTATTAGCAAGCAGGCTAATTGTTTTTTCCTCAAGAAATTTTTATTCATTTTACATACCAATCACAGATTCCCCTCTTCCCTCCCCCCCCCCCCCCCACCCCCCCCCCCCATTCCCTCTTACAAGAAGGTATGTCCTCCCATGGAGAGTCAGCGGAGCCTGGTCCATTCTGTAGAGGTAGGTCAAAGTCCCTCCCCTCTGCCTCAAGGCTGTGCAAGGTGTCCCACATAGGTAGTGGGCTCCAAAAAGCTAGCTCATGCACCATAGAGCCTTTCTCCAGTAACTGATGGAAGCAGATGCAGAGATCCACAGCCAAACACCAGGCAGAGCTCCAGGAGTCCAGTCGAAGAGAGAGAAGAGGGATTCTATGAGCAAGGGGCATCAAGATCATGATGGGGAAACCTACAGAGACAACCAAACCAAACTAGTGAGAACTCATGAAATTTAGACCAACACTTGTGGAGCCTCCACGGGACTGGACTAGGCTCTCTGCGTAAGTGAGACAATTGTGTGGTTTGATCTGCTTAAGGGTCAAACAGGCTTTGAAGGAACAACAGGAAAAGAAGATAAAAGCAAAACTAAAGCATTGCAATTGGACAAAACAAACAAACAAACAAACAAACAGAAGGAAAAGAGCCCAAGAGAAGGCACAAGGAACAGCAACCCAGGAATCCCATAAAAGCACTGAACTGGAAGCCATAATATGTACTCAGGGGACCCAGTGAAGACTCATGAAGGCACTATGCATGCTGCCTCAATTGCTATGAGTTCATATGAGCTTTGGTCATGTTGATTTAGAGAGTGTTGTTTGCTTGGTGTCCTCCATCCTCTCTGGCTCTTAGACTCTTCCTGCCTCCTCTTCTGCAGGGTTCTCTTAGCCTTGAGGAGGGATTTGATGAAGACATACCATTTAGGGCTGAGTGTTCCAAGGTTTCTCACTCTCTGCATAATATATGATGTAGGTCTCTGGATTTGTTCCCATCTGCTACAGAAGGAAGTTTCTCTGGTGATGGCTGAGAAAGGCACTGAACTATGAGTATAGCGGAATGTCACTAGGTCATTTTATTGCTATCTTTTTTATTTGGAAACAGTACTGTTTAATTTTACCCTAGGCCCCTGAATATCTAGTCTCAGGTTCAAGATCATCCAATCAGTGTCAAGGATGGGCTCTATCTTGTGGCTGTAAATCAAATTAGATTTTGGTTGGTTGCTCCCACAAACTTTGTCTTACAATTTCCCTAGCACATCTTGCAGACAGGACATTATTGTATACCAAAGCATTTGTAGATTGGTTGATGTTTACATTTCTCCTTTCGTAGCATGTAGAATACCTTCTTGTACCAAAGGTGCTAGCTTATAATACGTAAGGGTTCTATTCTATTCCACTTCTCCATGTTCAATGACGTGTGTAGGTGTTGTCTACAGTAATGGGGCCTTGTAGTAGAAAGCACCTCTAGTCTTTGAAATAATCTGAGTTGTTTAAGGATTACTATGCGACACCTTTGGGCAACAACTCAAGTATAAAGCAATTGTGGTACTGAAAGCTTCATTTGGTGACAAGAGATGGCTGGTTATATTTGGAGACTTCATTTAGACTGCTTTCATATATGGATATAATTTAGGAAGTTTCTACTGTATTAGGTTTCATTTAAATTCCAAATTAAATTCCATTTAAAGTTAAATCCATTTAAATTCCAAATTAAATGGCCTTTAATTTGAGCTGCCTATCTCTGCATCCTGTCCTTCTTTCCTCTCTTCCTTTCCTTCCCCACTTGTTCTTCCTATTGCAGACCCCTACCATCCATCTGTAGCTATCTGTTCTATTTCCCCTTCCTGGAGATCTGTCTTTCCTCGTCCTTTTCACCTAAGTTCTATGGATTACAGCTTGGCTATAAAGGACTTAACAGCTAATATCTACATGTAATCAAATATATACAGTATTTGTCCTTCTAAATCTGGCATACCTCACTCTGGAAACTTTTTTCTAGTTCCATCCATATACCTGTAAATTTCATGATTTTATTTTTTTTAAGGGCTGAGTAACTCCATTTTGTACATGTATCACATTTTCTTTACACATTCTTTTGAGGGGAAGAGGAACTTTTGCCATTTGTATTTTAATAAGAAAGAGAAAGAAAGGGTGTGGATTTGGGTGGGTGGATAAGAGGGGGAAGACCTTGGACGAGTTGTGGTAGGAGAAACCATAATAAGAATATACTGTATGAAAAACATTTCCTTTCAATAAAAATAAATAAATAAAAACAAATAAATATCAATCACTGAGTTATCTTGTGGTACTGGAGCTTTTTTTCAGAAAAAAAAGAACAAAATAAATGAAACAAATTTTTAGTATTTACAGTTTTAAAAATGGATTTGGATTTTAAAAGTGGAAAGAATAACCTTAAATTTGCTCTACATATTTATTTATTGGTACAGATTTGTAAATGTCTCCTGCAATATTTCCACTCCATTGAATTTCTCTCATTAAGATAAATGCCCTGACGGTTGCCAAAATCAGGGCATGTGTTCAATGCTCATTTTATTTGACTTCCCTGTCCTGTGACACTGTTAATGAGGATGAACTTGATCGCTACTTCCTCCTCCGAGTACATGCTTGAGCTGAACCACATTAGTGTCCAATCATGAGTTGTGTGTGCTTCCCCTCTGATTTAGACCTTGTCCCCATGATTTCAATGGCCGTCTGATATGCTTGTGTCTGAATTGATAGCACAGCTGGCCATGTGTCTCTTATGGAGAAGAGAAATACATGGTGGTTGCTTCTCTGCTTACTTATCCTCCACAAGAATTGACTCTAATGTGTGTAATACGGTCCTGCTTTTCCAGCTGTCTGGCCTCATAAAAGGCCACTCCCCCCACTACATTACTGCTCAAACAATGGCAAACTATTCTAGGTCTCGGAAAACGCCATACTCCTACAATTTTTGTGACTTCATATAAATCACCTCTTCTGTTTATAATACCTTTTCTATTCCTAATGACTACTGGGCATGAGAATGTTTATCCTATAGCATACAAGAAGTCTTCATAACTGTCCTCGGTCAAATTAAGTATCCTTTCAATAAACTTGTTTTTCTGTGCCTTGCATCTAATCTCCAGCATAGCAATTGCCATATTGTATTACTATTGCTTTCATATATGCTTGTAAATAGATACTTAGGAACTTTAGTGCAGACAAATAGCTTTAATCTTGATAGATTTAAAATAAACCACCGTAGTGAGCTAAATATCCTAGGAAATCAGTAGGCTTCTAGTAACTAAATAAGTACTATTTACTCTGGTTCTGTTCTCCATATTAGATTAAATATATATGTATACAGGTTACATCTCACTAGATGTACCACTACAAATTAACTGTATTATCTACCCAGTCAATGGTATTGTCTCCAGTTATTTTTAGTGATCTAGAAAATAATTTTTTGAAATAAAATTTTGTTGTTGTTTTGAGACAGAGTTTTTCTCTAGCCCAGTTCTAACTAGAAACTTACTAAAGAGCCAAGGCTGGTCTTGTACTTAAAGCCTCCCAAGTGATATGATTCCTGGTGCATGCCACTTTTCCAGGGTTTATCAACAGATTTTCTGGTAACAGCCCTGCTACCAGTTCTCACCAGAGTTCTGATCTGCATTCTTATGGAAGGTACAATTAAAAGTTCACACACATAGATTTAATTGACCTGATTCCAATTTAATCTATCCATACAAATAGCAAAATAACCATTTTAGAAATGCATAATAGAAAATACATTGAAATATTACTTCTTAAAGCTGTCTTTATAATTTTAAATTGTCTAAAATGTTTCCCTTTGTGGTAGTTTGAATGTAATTGGCCCCCATAAGCTCATAGGGAGTGGCATTTTAAGGATGTGTGGCTTTGTTGGAGTAGGTATGGCCTTGTGGAGAAAGTATGTTACTGTGGAGGCCTGATTTGAGGTCTCATATATGCTTAAGCCACGCTCAATGTCTCAGTTCACTTGCCTCCAGATCAAGATATATTAACTCTTAGCTCCTTGTCCAGTACCCTGTCTGACTATATGTTCCCATGTCCCACCATGATGATAATGGACTAAACCTCTGAAACTGTAAGCTAGCCCCAATTAAATGTTCTCATTTAAAAAAAAGTTGCTGTGGTCATGGTGTCTTTTCACAGAAATTGAAACCCTAAGATACACTAGATTAAGAAGAGTTTACTGTTCAGGAATGCTGTGGGATGTTCTGTATGTTGAATGTGGTACTCTGATTGGTTAATAAATAAAACATTGATTGACCAGTAGCCAGGCAGGAAATATAGGCGGGACAAGGAGAGAGGAGAATTCTGGGAAGTGGAAGGCTAAGTCAGAGAGATGCTGCCAGGTGCCACCATGGAAAGCGAGATGTAAGGTACTGGTAAGCCACAAGCCATGTGGCAACTTATGGACTAATAGATATGGGTTAATTTAAGATATAAGAACTAGATAACAAGAAGCCTACTGTGGCCATACAGTTTGTAAGCAATATAAGTCTCTGTGTGTTTACTCGGTTGGGTCTAAGTGGCTGCGGTACTGGCGGGTAGAGAATTTGTCCTGACCGTGGGCCAGATAGGACTGGGGAAAACTGCAGCTACACAGGAACTTGCCTTTTTGTTTATAAGAAGACACAAATCACTACAAAATACAGTTTCTTCAAAATTCAGGTTTATCTTATCATTTTGCAAATATCCATAGTTTGACCAAATGTAGTTTAAAATCTATTAGTATGTGCTGATATATGTATATAGCTCAGTATGTACTTCAGAGTAAATGCTTTTTGTCTGAGTATATCTGTAGTTATATACTGGAGATGAAGAAATTACAACAGTTGTCAATGTAAAACTTCTAAATGTCTTAGTAGCTTTTTAGTTAGCTACATTTTTGATACACTTTTCTTTTTGAGGTGATAATATTATTGCAACATTTGTACCTTCTCTCTCTTCCCTCCAATATCCCCATATATCCCTACTTTATCTCTTCCTAATTTGTGGCTTCTTTTTTCAATTCATTATTATTTTGTGCATATATGCACAATTTTATATAAAATTCTTTTATATTATATGTATTTAACAATACTTCTGAAATATATTTAAATTATATTAATATATACGCTGCATAGTAAATATTATATATATACTCAGTGCTGACCATTTGATATTGGATAATTATTTTTATGCTCTCAGCATTCCTTAGTTGACTGTATTTTTTTTTTTTTTTGCATATGGTTGTGGTCTCATGGGCTTTTCCCCATTCACTTTGGCATGTCTATTAGTGTCAGCCTTGTTCGGATTATGATGATTTTTTTTTTCCTGTGAGTTTGTTGTTGCTTAAATCAGTGCTGCTTTTTAGGCTGGGATGCCGTTGCAGGCTGGTGACATAATTAAGGACAGAATACTTACATTTGTGATATCTTAAAAAAAATTGATTTATTTTAAAACTTATTCATCATATTACATCTCCAATATTTCTTACCTTTACATCTTATTCCTATGATAAATATTAATATGACATATTTAAGAGTATTATTGAACACATATTAATATACAAGAATTTTAAATAAAAATAAGTTTAAAAAGTGTATAAGACAAAGTAGAAAAGCAAGAGTCCATAAACAAGATCATAAAGAACTTTGTATTGATTATAGTTCTAAGAATGTGTCACTGGAACTTGCGGTATCAAATACTGTATTTGTCCAGAACTGTGGAAGATCCCCGTTATCTAGAAGGTGGTACATGGATGAATAGAGAGGGATGAGTGGAACACTGTTCCTGTGAGCAGAATTCACTTTGTATTAGATAAGGGAATTTCCTACATGAAGAAATCAGAGACAAACCAACAAAACCATACATATATCTAAGAATAAATATAAAAACTTTATCTCATTGGGACTAAGGAGACCTTAGGAACCTCATGGAGAGTAGTGTGTAAGTCAGTTTGAATTTGCTAGGGGCATATGCACTCTCCTCCATTCCAGTTTATTTCCTTTCTTTACTGAATTCTCAGCAAATCCCAAAATCATCATTTTTAAAACAGAGACTATAGGATATATGATCACTTCTGGTTTGCCTTCCATAGCCAATGTTAATATTGAGATGACTTTTACTTGTGTTCATAATACATTGTGTGTGGAGAACGTAACTCCTAAAATTTATAAAGATATTTGATTTGTGTGGGGTCCTGCACCACCGGGAACTTAGGTCACCAGTGAAGAGGTGGTCTGGAACCTAGGAAAGGCAAGTGTGCTGCTGGCCGGTTTCCCAGCCTTCCTCTCTTCCTCTTACTGGAGACAA
>CABHPR010120884.1:21101-39444 GCA_902168415.1 Peromyscus melanophrys
CCCTGTGTCTCCATCATCTCTATTCCCTGTGTCTCCATCATCTCTATCTCTGTGTCTCCATCATCTCTATTCCCTGTGTCTCCATCATCTCTATTCCCTGTGTCTCCATCATCTCTATTCCCTGTGTCTCCATCATCTCTATTCCCTGTCTCCATCATCTCTATCTTCTGTGTCTCCATCATCTCTATTCTCTGTGTCTCTATCATCTCTATCCTCTGTGTCTCCATCATCTCTATCCTCTGTGTCTCCCACATCTCTATCCTCACAGGCTTCTTGAACTCTAGACACTCCTCATTATCTGTCTTCACCAGAGTGTCTTGGAGAATTAGCCTTATCTGCCCATTCCCAGACCCCCCATCCCAATCCCCAGGGCACATCTTGCTTCAGCTATTTTCCATCTCTAAGAGCTCAATTCTTTGTGAGCAGGTGAGTCTGAAAAGGAAGTCCCAGAAGACTCACTATAAGTCCCTGATTGCATGCGAGGGATGGATGGGATGGACAGCAAGGAGGCTGTTTCTCAAGTCCTCTCTCTTCTTTTTCTGGGTACCACTACTCAGTCACTGAGTTCCTGGGACCAGCCTCACCCTGCCTCACAGTCTACCTCCTCACCCCTTAAGCCCATGTATGCTATTCCTCAACCTCTTCTGTCTGTTTATACTCATTACTAGCTTCCTCTGCCTTCATGGTACACTTTAGATTCCTTAGCATAGCACACAAAACCCTCCACGACAAGCTCATGATCTGGTCATAACCATCACACACACCCCAAGGGATTTAACCCCATTTTCATGTCTTAGCTGTTAAAATAACTACCAAACAGAACAGCATGCTGGGTATTATGCTCCATGCCAGTAATCCCAGCACTGAGGAGGTGAGGGCAGGAAGACTGATGTTTGAAGCCAGTCTAGGCTTCAAAGAGGAAACCCTGTCTCAAAAACAAATGAACCAATGGTATCAAAATGGCTCAGTGGTTAAGAGCACTGAGGACCTGTGTTCAATTCTCAGCACCGACATGGCAGCTCACAACCTTCTGTAACTCCAATTCCAGGGGATCCTATGGCCTCTTCTGACCTGTGGGTACTAGGCACTCATGTGATGTGCAGACATACATGCAGGCCAAACACCTATATACGATAACATTAAAAAATACTTTTTTTAAGGAACACAAATGAACCAATAAACAAACTGAGTAGGATTAACTTATTATCTTCCTTTCCAAAAGCCTGCAAATAATTGAATTCAGAGACCAGAAGATAGGTTTCCACAAATATTTGTTAAGCTGAATCCATCTAGGCAACAAGGTCATGAATAGGGTTTTTGTATCTTCTTCCTCCTCATTTCTCCTTTCCTTTTCTCTCTCCTCTTCCCTCCCCTCCCTTGCCTCTCCTAGATAGGTGCTCTACCACTAAGCTGTACCTCAAGGCCGAGTTCCTTTTAATCTGAATGCATTTCTTCCAGGTATTTTAAAACTTAGATTATTTTATTTAATGTGTATTGAGTGTTTGGCCCCTATGCATATATGTGCACCATATGTGTGTCTGTGCCTGAGGAGGCCATAAGAAGGCATCAGATCCCCTGGAACTAGAGTTACAGATGGTTGTGAGCTGCCATGTGGGTGCTGAGAATTGAACCCAGGTTCCCTGGAAGAGCAGCCAGTGCTCTTAACCGCTGAGCCATCTCTCCAGTTCCTCCTACTTTCATTTGTTTTGAATTGTTTTATAAATGTTTTGCCAACTTATCTATCTATGTACGCCTGGTGCCCCTGGAGCTCAGAATCAGATGTCAGATTCCCTGGAGCTAGAGTTAGAGATGGTTGTGAACTACCACATGGGTGATGGGAATTGAACCTAGGTCCTCTGGAAGAGGAGAAGGTTTATTGTAGATAAAAGGGAGAGCATAGGCAGAGGCAAGGACACCTGGGAGAGTCCAGAATGAACGTGGCCAGAGGGGAAACGAGCCCCTGACCAAGAAGGGAGGCCTGAGCCAAGAGACTGGCCAAAAGACTGGCCTCCTCCAAAAGGCTGAGTTATACAGGGGCCAGAGGACCTGGGGGAGGGAAGCCCAGCCCAATACCTAGGCTGGAGAGTTCAGGGTAGGGGGCAGAGTATGCCAGCTAGGAAGGTCCTGTAACAGGTAGAGACTGAGGGATGCAGGGAGAACCTGGCAGCCAGCCCAGCATCCACTTTGATTTAAAAGGGCACCTCGGCCATTTGTCCCAAGTTTGAGACCTAGCAGTGGTGGCCCAGGGACTGAGCACAGTGTTTCCCACATGCCAGGCAGGCACTGTGCCTCTGAGCTACATTTCCTCGCCCTTTCAATCCGTTTAAATTTGTAAACTACTCTGTTAACCAGTAACTAATTAGTTATAAGCCAGTTAAGCTAATTAGATTAATTGGACCAAGGGTAAATAGATGATTTTATGAATGATGTAATGCTTCAAATACCTCTCAAAGAAACTCTACGATGCTACTTAGTCATTGGAAGTCGAGTTCCCGGGAGGTTGACAGTGAGCCGTTAATGGGAGGGGCTAACTACAGCTTACCTCCTGGTGTTGTGCCAGGTGTGAACATGTGTGATTTGATGTGATTCCCCGTGGAAGAGGGTGATACCCCATGTCTACATTATAAATGGGAACACAAAGGACATTCTGGCTCACATCTGACAGAGCTGGGGGACTGGCTCTGAGATCTTCATGCCTCTGTAATCTGGGTCCTTGTACTGTCCCACCCTGGATATGTAACCAGTGCCCTGGGTAAATGAAGGCACTTGTCAGGAGGTTTTAATTAATTAAAGATTTTGAGGCAGGGTTTCCCGATGTCGTCTAGGATGGTGTGAGACTCACTATGTAGCATAGGCTGACCTGGAACTCATGACCCTTCTAACTTTGCCTCACAAATGCTGGGATATACAAGCATTCACCACCAGACTCAGCCAACAGGGATTATTCGAACAGTTATTTCTCATAATTTCTTGGGCAAATGGCCATTTTCACTTTTGTGTAGTCTAAAGTTTCAGGGAAGTCCAGCAGTTGAAGAAAGCTGCTTGTACGAGCTATTTCTGATGGCTTCAATTAACACATGAAATCTTTTTGTAAATTATGAAACAATATAGAATTTTACTTGCATTAAAACTATTGTGAGGTTTAGAATGAACACCAAGGTGACATTTTGTAGGCAGAAGTTTCTGTCCCACAAGTAACCTCACAGAGGCTTAATATTAATGATAAATGCTCAGCCAATAGTCCAGGCTTGTTACTACCTAACTCTCACATTTAAATTAACCCATATTTCTTATCTATGCTTTGCCACGTGGCTTGGTACCTTTTCTCAGTATGGCATTCTCATCTTGCTTCTCTCTGTGTCTGCTTGCTAGTCCAGACTACACCCTCCTTCCCAGCATCCTCAGTTTGGCACTCCCCCCAACCTTATTCTGTTTATCTACTGGCCAGTCGGCTTCTTTAGTAAACCATTCATAGAGACATATATTCACACAGTGTATAGGAATATTCCACGCCATTTTCTACTATTATTTTTTAAAAACTTTGAATATTCTTTCTCCTTCATTTGAATTAGAAGTAGTCTCATAGCTGACTCCCATCCCCATCAGACTTCACATGATGTCAGTGAGTAGTGTTGAACTCTGAATGGGAAGTGTTTTCTCATTTCCTGGTTTGGCCTCTAATGCCTTTCTCTTCTTCCCCCAAACCATGCCTACACCAACACAGGCCTTGAGCAGCATTCCCCATGACAGTGACTATTAGTTACCCTTCTCTTTGCTGTAAATAATACCTGACCAAATCAAATAAGGGAAGGAAGGGTTGGATTTGGTTGAGACCTTGAGTAGTGCGTCATGGTGAAGAAGCCTTGTGGCAGGAGGTAAGGCAGCTGGGCTTTGAGCCCTCAGTCAGGAATCAGAGAGAATTCGGTGCATCATAGGATGGTGCTGCCTGACTTTCCACCTCAATTAACTCAACCTAGATACTTTCTCATATGAAGCATTCCCTAAACCACTCTAGGCCCTTGCAAGTTAACAGGCAATACTCACTAATCATAGTGGTTTTCTGGGACTGCCCTTGTTACCCAGAGGAGGGATGAGACCGACAGTCTCATCTACATCAACAAAGTCAGTGTTCGTAACCACAAGTGAATCCCAGGTAGATGCTCTCTGCTTTCAAACAGGGGACAGGCCACAGGACTGTTTCAGCTTTGTCAATGACCTGTTCAAAGTGGTGCTGACTGCTGCCAGGCTTTATCCTTGTTCACATCCCATACTTCTGTCAGGAAAATAGTCACCACATCAACTCAAGAACCACTCAAATTCAGTGTATTCTGAAATACTTTGAGGGAAAACCCTTCATCATTCTTGATGCTCTGTACAAATCTATGCCTTAAAAAAAAAAAAAAAAAAACTCCCAGCAGGGCGATGGTGGTGCACGCCTTTAATCCCAGCACTTGGGAGGCAGAGGCAGGCAGATCTCTGAGTTTGAGGCCAGCCTGGTCTACAGAGTGAGTTCAGTGACATGGGCTCCATGTTTTGTATTTGTGGAAGTATTGCCATTCTGATGATTTGTTTCCTATAGTTGCAGGGATTTTGAATTGTCTTTCTTTCTTTCTTTTTTTTTCAAGACAGGATTCCTCTGTGTAGTTTTGGTACCTGTCCTGGATCTCTCTCTGTAGA
Organism: Peromyscus melanophrys; assembly: GCA_902168415.1. Classification (NCBI taxonomy): domain Eukaryota; kingdom Metazoa; phylum Chordata; class Mammalia; order Rodentia; family Cricetidae; genus Peromyscus; species Peromyscus melanophrys. Next base: position 25,779 of record CABHPR010120884.1, read on the forward strand.
CCAGGCTGACCTCGAACTCACAGAGATCTGCCTGGCTCTAAAAAAAAAGTACGAAGGTAAAAGGTGTGAGCCACCCCCAACGGACATTTATTTGTTTTTAAGGTTATTATTATTAATTTTATTGTTGTTGTTTTTATTTTTGTGTGTGTGTGTGTGTGTGTGTATACTCATGTGTGTGCAGGGGCCAGAGCATACATGTGAATGTCAGAGGACAGCTTGGTGAAATTGTTTCTCTCCTTCTACATTTACCTTTGTTCCAAAGATTGAACTCAGTCACCACTCTTGCTTGTGAAGGGCCTTTACCTGCTGAGCCATCCCACCAGCCCTGAAATTGTTTACTTAATGCTTATATAAATCTCTCTGCTTCTTAGATGAAGCTGAAAGCAATTATTTAAAGTTTCTCTATAAGTCACCATAGACCAAAGATACAGTGTTCATAACACAGAGGATCCCCGATAGCCTGGCCTCTCTGCCCCTCAAATGCATGAGACAGACTCAAAGCTCTGAGTCCCTTGGTGAAAGGAACTATCCACCTCCTCCAGCTGGATTACAAAACTCAGCGGAGGGGTTACTCATGAACACTTACCTACTCGTGGACCTTCCTTATGAACTTTCATTTCCGTGAGTGAGTCTCATGACAGCCCCATGAGTTAGATGCTGTTACAATTGTAACCCCAATGAGGAAGAAGAAGATGTGAGGACCTTGTCCAGGTCACATGACTTGTAGCAAATAGTAGAGCTCAGATTTAATTCCAATCATCCCAACTCCAAAGACCATGATTGGTTAATTAATTTTTAATTTAAATTTTACCTCTCTCTCTCCTCTCTCTCTCTCTCTCTCTCTCTCTCTCTCTCTCTCTCTCTCTCTCTCTCTCTCTCTGTGTATTCACATGGGTGTAGGCCATAGTGCTCAGGTGGAGGTCAGAAAGGACAACTTGTGGGAGTCAGTTCTCTCCTTCCACCTTGTAGGTTTCCAGGATTGAACTCGGACTCATCAGGCTTGAGGCCAAATTCCTTTACCTGCTGAGCCATCTTATAGCTGCCTTATTTATTTTAAAGTTGCATTTTAAAACTGATATATAAAAACAAAATGCCAACATAGAAATAACTTTGAGTATAATCATCTCCCAATTTACAAACAGTAATGCATCAAGTTTGGGGCATTTGAAAAGGGAATTTGTAATGTCAGTACTGGGAGTCGAAGACAGGAAGATTGAGTTCGAAGCCAGCCTGGGCTACACAGCAAGACCCTATCTCAAAGTAAAAACAAATAAAACGCTATTTTTTTTTTAAAGAACCAAAGGATTGAAACAGATCAATCTGGTGTAAGTGAAGAAAATAAGCTTTGGGCATTCTACGCCTAGGTCAGCGCTCACAGCCTGTCATTTATATATGGTGTAATCTTGGCTTGGTGACTTAAAAACTCCAGGCTTCAACTTCTTTAGAAACGAAACAGTTTGTAGTAAAACATTATTTAATATGTTCACAGTACTGCGTGAGGATACTGGGAGGTGGAATGAGATAACGCCTATAAACTGCTCGGTCCAGAGATACAAATCAGAGCTCAATAAATAAAAAGCTGTTGAAACATTCATTGTAAGAGGCCTGCGTCTGTCAAGGAACTTAGGCCATATAATGTAAGTGAGTCCAAGCACTCTTCTGGGGGCTGGGGAGATGACCCAGTCAGCAATGTGCTTTCTGTGCAAGGGCAAGGACCCGAGTTCAATCCCAGCAACTACATGAGAAGTGGGGCACATTCTGCACATCCTGTGACCTCAGTGGTGGAGAAGTGGAGACAGGTGGATCTCCGCAGCTTCCGGCCAGCCAGCCTAGCTAATCATCAGGGAGTTTGGGGTTCAATGAGAGACTCTGTTCTCTCCCCACCCCCCTGCCCCCCAAAGTGGGACTAATTAGGGAAGACAGTCTTAACCACACGAGTGTACATGTGCACACACACCTAATGCAAACATAACATGTACATAACATGCCACATACACACAGCGCCACATACACATCCCACTTTTCTACAGTGCATTTTATTGCAATATCTGGAACACTTACCTCTCCTTATGGTCAGGAACTGGCTGAGGACAGGGACATCAGACATCTGTGACACCTCCTGGTCCTCAGCCTCTGGCTTTTCTTAATGTATTGCTTCTGGGCCAGTGACACAATTCTTATCTTCCCTTGGCTGGGAGAATGACTAACCAGGAGGCAGGAGAGATATGTTTCTGCTGATTTCTTTTCTTTTTTTCTTTTTTTTTCTCCCAGCTGTGAATGAACAAGACATACAATTAGCTAGGAACACTTTAGCCCTGCCAGGTGAGTTACAAAAGGGCCCACTCTCTCATCAGACAGTTGTTTTTTTCAGTGCTGGGGCTTGAACCCAGGGCCTTGCATGTGCTAGGCAAGTGCTCTATCACTGAGCTGTACTCTCAGTCCCATTCTTGCGGTCATACATCAAATGTTTTGACGACAGTGTAAGGTGTATGATGGGAAGAGTGCTTGGATACATTTCTGGTGTAGAGCAGCATTTTATCTGTTGACCAGTAGTGATTCTATTACATGTGAACTGCATGACTGCTAATCACACTAGCAATTATAATCCTAGCATTTGTTGAGTTCATACTATATACTAGGTATTGTTACAAGCACTTTACACATTAGTTTGTTTAGTCCTTGCTAAACAATCATCAATCCCACTGTACAGTAATGAAAACAGATCCAGATGATTAAGGAACTTGTTCAAAGCCTCTATAGCTTAAAATTTTCATTGTTTATACCTTCTTAGTTATTCTACATTATTGATAACTTTTTATTTAGTTATTTAGAGAATTTCCTCAAGTTCTTGTGTAGAGCTGTTTCTCCTGGAGATATTTTTTATTCATTTGTTTGTTTGTTTATTTATTTATTTATTTAAAGACAAGCTCACAGTTGACTTGTCACAGTGGTCCACCTGCCTCAGCCTACCAAATATTGGGATTACAGGCTTGAGCCAGCTTTAGCCTGGCTAAAAAGGGAATATTAGTAAGATCCTTGCATTTGGGGTTTATCTAGTAATAAGTTAGGGCCTTCAAATCAGGGATATTTTAATACCATTGATCGAAGCCTTTAGAAAAAGATGGGAACATAATTTAAGATCAAGATAATGAGTGGAGCAGGAAGGTAGAATGTTACACAGGCAGTCCTGCTTAAACACGGTAGGCCACAAAAGAAAACCAAAAAGGGGGGGTTGGAAAGATGGTTCAGCAGACAAAGGTGTTTGGCACCAAGCCTGATGATCCGAGTTCGAGACTAACCACCACGGGGAAGGAGAGAATTGAGTCCCAAAAGTTGTCTTCTGGCTTCCACTTATGTAAGCTGTAGCAACAAATGTAACCCAAGTTATTATTTTTTTTTAAAGTTAAATGTTTTGCTAGTGGATTCCAGTCTCAAGCTAACCCTCTAGAACAGTAGAGTTAAGACCTGCGCTACTATGAATTGCTGGTGGCTTTGTTTTGCGGGAGGCATTGTATTCATTTTCAAGCTCCAAACCGCTGCATTTTTCTTGGTGGGGTGGTGAAAGCTTATGGGGAAACATGGAGGAGGTTACCCTGCTTAGCCTTCAGACCCTTCATAAAATGAGAGTGAGGCACAAGGTTCCCCACCCACCTCCCGCTGAAGTGACCAACAGCAAGCAAATGCCCTTTCTGAAGGAGCTGCTGTGTGGAATGTCCTGGACACGTTCCCTTGGAGTGACTGTCATTTGGAAGCGGGCCTGTTTGGAAGAAACGACTTGGGTCAATCAATTGACCTAGGGACATCGGGTCATCTATGGAGTCAGTAGAAATTCTTTCCGGCATATTAGGAAAGGAGACTAAGCCTGGCTTCTTCGATGGTCAAGGGACTTGTATCTTCCGCCGTGTCCGGGCCTTGGGGTGCTGCACCAGCGCTCCACGCTTATGCTTACAGTGGTGTGGCAGCCATGCTCCTGGGGCTGCCCGCCTTCCGCTCCTCTGTAGAAAGATCAACATGGAGATTCCTCAAAGAGGAGAGGGGGAATACTTTGCCATGAGGGAGTGACAGAACGGATCCTCTCTTTGTGACGGTGGGCGCAGGATTGGGGGGTTAAGTGAGGAATGAGATACCATTTAACCAAGGGAAAAAGCAGGAAACGCCCTGAAGGGCAATTGGCCCCACCAGCTCCTATGGAATCTGCCCTGCAACTCGCGTCTGGGCACGTAGGCACGGGTGTGCAGCCCAGGTCCTTATCAGCGGCATTCACAGATCTGTAGTGGCCCGGCGTGGGGTTGGGGAGAGCTGGAGGAGGTGGGGGGGACCATCCCGCCTCTCTGTGAGGGCGGAGGTGGGGATCTAAGAAGATTGGCATCCCGATGCGCCCCTCCTCCCAGCGGCTCTCCTCTCCAACCCAGTCCTAGAAGGAGACACAGGCCGGTGGCCACCTGCCAAGTCAGGCTTGGGCGGCGAGGGAGGAGGGGCAGGGGCCCCGGGAGGTGGCCTTTGCGATACTGGGGCCACTCCTGCCGACTCTGGCCGTGAGGGCGCGAGCTGGCTGTACAAAAGGCCCCAGCGGGGCAGGGCGGGCCTGCAGCGGGAGGTGGGCTCTAGACCCCCCACCTGTTGCGGGTCGCTGCGGGCTGCAGAGATGGGCCGCTACTCGGGCAAGACGTGCCGGCTGCTGTTCATGCTCGTGCTCACCGTGGCCTTCTTCGTGGCCGAGCTGGTGTCGGGGTACCTGGGCAACTCCATCGCGCTGCTCTCGGACTCGTTCAACATGCTGTCTGACCTGATCTCCCTGTGCGTGGGCCTGGGCTCGGGCTACATCGCGCGGCGTGGTACCCGGGGCTCCGGCGCCACCTACGGCTATGCTCGGGCCGAGGTGGTGGGCGCGCTCAGCAACGCGGTCTTCCTCACCGCGCTCTGCTTCACCATCTTCGTGGAGGCCGTGCTGCGCCTCGCCAGGCCCGAGCGCATTGACGATCCCGAGCTGGTGCTCATCGTGGGCACCCTGGGGCTGGCAGTCAACGTGGTGGGGCTGCTCATCTTCCAGGACTGCGGAGCCTGCTTTGCGGTCTGCACGCGGCGGCGCGGGACCCGCCCTCCGCAACCGCCGCCCCAGGGGGACCCTTGTGGCGCTTTGGGGAGCCCCCAAGGGGCTGCGGCAGCCACAGCCCCCGGCTCAGATGCAGTAGTGACTCTCCGGGGGGCCTCGGCCGGAAGAAAGCTGCAGGAGGGCGCGACCGTGTTCTCGAATGTAGCAGGTGCCTTTCAGTTGCATCCTTCCGGACTGGGACCACTTTGTCCTTCCCTCCATCCTCCCTCCTGCCCCAGGCATCTGGTCCCTTTTTCTCATCCACTCTCTCTTGCTCCTTTTGTTTCCTGACTGTTTTAAAAAAAAAAAAAAAATCCTCTTCGTAGCCTGTTCTGCCCCTCTTGTAACTTAACTTTCCTTCCTTCCCTCCCTCCTCCTCTCCCTTCTCCCTTCTCTGCCTTCTTTCTCCCCCTCTCCCCCATTTCTCCCTCCCTCCTTTCCGCCTTGACCCCGCAGTCCTTATCCTCTCCCCTCTCCTTGTAGCAGTATTGATCTTGGAAATCATTTCTTACTATTGGGCAATAGAGAGCACTCCCTATCCCTCCCCACCCCTGGTGCTATCTGGACTGTTTCCTCCCTTGACAAATCAATGTCAGGGCTCTCCTCTCTCTGCCCCTTGGGTGGTGTGGATTTGGGGGATAGGTGTGGGCTTATACTTGTCCCGTTTTAAATTTGAAAAGTGTGTGTGAAGTCCAAGGGTGGACCGCAGGCTTCCTCTGGGTTGACAGGCACCTGTCTGGGCTGAGTGTGGGAGAGGTGGGGACTCCCATAGGCTAAGAGGAATTGAAAATAACCAAACTACATTTTGAGTTCACTGGTTCTTTTTGTTTGTAGAACTTATACACAACACAAGGTTTCTTCTTTGAATGCAGGTGATTCCCTGAACACCCAGAATGAGCCAGAGGAGACGACGAAAAAAGAGAAAAAGTCTGAAGCGCTGAACATCAGAGGTAGGTTGTCTCTGGATTCGCTGCGGACCCTTCCCCGTAGTTCATGGTGCTGTGCTGCAACCGTGACTTCTGTCCGGCTTTAGTAAGGCAACAGTTTGTTGGAAAGTAGGTCAGTTACCTGTAGACTATGACCCTCTTCTCTTGCCTAATCATTGCATTGATTCTGAGGGGGAAACTAGTTGCTAATGATTTATCTTTGCTCCAATTAAGCCACACCACAGCTGCCTGCTGCATGTTCTTCTGGGTTACACATATTGTCATGTTCCACTGATCCCCACATGTCAGTGTCATGGTCTCCTATGTTCCACATAAGAGTGTTGCATCCCACTGAGTACCAAACGTGAGTGTCCTGGTCTCCTGACCTCCACATTATCAGTGAAATGTTCTCCTGAGCTCGATATATGTATCATGTTCTCCTGATCCCACATATCAAGGACATGTTCTCTTGACTTCCATGTGTCATGTTATTCTCATATCCTCACATGTAACATGTTCTCCTGATGTCCACACATCAGTCACAGCATGTTCTCTTGACCTCCACATTATCAGTGAAATGTTCTCCTGATCTCCACATGTGAATGTCATGTTCTCCTGGTCCCCACATAGCAATACAATGTTCTCCTAACCTCTACATATATGTCATGATCTTCTTAAATCCACATATGTATCAAGTTCTCCTAATCCCTATACATCAATGTCATGTTCTACTGATCTCCATATATCAGTGTCGTGTCTCCTGATGTCCACGTATGAGTGTCCACTGACCTTCACACATGTGTCATGTTCTGCTGATCCTCACATATGTGTCTTGTTCTCCTCATTCCCATACATCAGCATCATGTTCTCATGAACTCTACCACTCAGGGACAGGTTGGTCTGATCTGATCTCCACACGTCAGTGTCACATGACTGCTATACTTGGTTTTCTACTTTCATGAATATTACTGACATACAATGTATCCTATTTATTTAAGAAGATTGTGTGTGTGTGTGTGTGTGTGTGTGTGTGTGTGTGTGTGTGTGTATGTGTGTGATGCTGGGCATGGAACCCAGGGCCTTGTACATGTTAAACACATGCTGTACCTTTGGTCCATACCCAAAGTCCCATTGCATCTTATTTTAACTGGCTATGGTTTGTTTGTTTTGAGACAGGGTACTCTTATATAGCCGTGGCTGGCCTGGTACTCAATATGTAGCACAGGTTGACCGTGAACTTGAGGCAATCCTCCTTTCTTAGCCCCCTCACTGCTGGAATTACAGCATATTTACCACTATGCTTGGTGTTGACTGTGATTTTGCTAAAGGTGGAAAAAAAACAAACAAATCATAACCAGTTAAAATAAGCTGCAAGTATAGCACTCATGTGACACTGATGTGTGGAGATCAGATGGGTACCAACTGTTGAGTCCTCTGTTCACACCAGGGTGCATGGGAGCCTCACCACAACACTGTAGGTGTATGCCACTGCAGGCAGCTGGTGAGGGACAGGGCAATCAACCAGAGTCATCAAACTAGGAAGTAGCAGAGGCTACCTGTCTCTTCCCCTATAAGGCATCTTCCACTCACAGCCTCCCTGGAATCCTGTCCGTGTGGCAATGTTCTCCTGGGGCTGCCTGCAGCACTCACTCTCCTCCTCAGGAACCCCCCTTCACTCCGAAGTGTTCTCATCAAGAAAACCCCCCTTCCCCAAAATGTCACTGACACACCAGCTCAGAGTCTGGCTTGTGTGCCTTCACTCAGTGGGTGACTGTGACAGCAGCCAGGTACTACTGTATCTTTCAAAAAAGCTAGAAGAAAAAGCTTTGAGTATTTTTTTATTTTTACCATAAAGAAAAGGAAAAGAAAGCAAGGTTCAGAGAACTAGATATTTGACTTAATATTGCATAATATGTACATGTTTCAGAATAGCACAGGGAGCTTGGCTTAGTGGTATGGAACCGTCACCTGAGCACTCCAGAAGCATGAACTGGAGGCCACTCCGACAATCTAGTGAGGCCCTGGGTCAAAACAGATAAAGGAAAGAAATGACCAAAACCAACATTTCTCCCAAACAAGTCAAAACAGTCCTCAACATGTTCAATTTTTATTTATCAGTTAAAATGAAACTTTTTCTTCCCATCTTGCCAGGGAATTGTTTTCAAGACAGTGGACACTCCTTCTTCACACTTTGTCTGACTAGGAAACAAGATGTTAGCAGGTGGGGGTGTGGCTTTGTGGTAGGGTGTTCGCCTAGATTGTTGTAGATCCTGAGTTTATCCCAGCACTGAAGATACATTTTATGTGTATACGGAGAGATGAGGGGGTACATTTAGTGTTAATAATTTCAACAGTTGTGTTGTATTGTTGGTGCTGGGGCTTGAGCCTAGTGGCTTTGGCATGCTACATACACACTCTACACTTAGAATCTTTACCCCATCCACGGCTTTTTTTTTTTTAATCAGCTGAAGTTCATGATAGTTTGGGCCCTAATTCTGCTTAGCAGAGTTTAAACACCATTAGGATGGACTGAAATAGAATAGAAAGGAGAAATGCATCATAAGGATGGGGTTTGTTTATTTTTCTGCTTCAGCTTGTATTTCCACGTGTGCTGGGATGCAACACAAAACTTTTAGTGTAGGCTGTGGGGACCAGAAGTGTGGGAGCCGCTGTTGTGTGGCATTCTCAGTGGCCAAGCGTGAGAAACCCGGGGTGGGAACTGGAGCTTGCGTAGGACAGGATGCAGCAGCCTCTATCCAGACTTAGAGGCATCCATCCTCCCCTCACGCTCTGCTGTGGCCATTCTCAAGAGATTCCCACTCTGTAGTCCAGGTTGGTCTTGCAGCTAGCTGGGGTTCTCCTTAAAGTCCCGAGTGCTGGGCTTACAGGCCCAAGCTGCTGCGCTGGCTTTTCCCTCTACCTGCGTGTCTTTGAGCCTCCACTGTCTGCCTCTAGGAAGTGAGGGTGTGACCCCCATTACATTTAAGTGAGGCTAAGAGTCCTGAGCTAGTGATACTAAGAATGAGGAGGAGACAGTAGGTCTTCCTCTTTGGACAGTAACATTTGGTCCTGTCACCAAGAAAGCGAAGGCTTCCTTAGCTTGTGCCAGGGGAACGGGTGGGTAGGGCAATCTTCTGGGAATGTTCTGAATTTCTTTCCTGTGGCTGGGAACGGTGGCTGGGGAGGAGGGGAGACAGAGAGCTGGAAAGTGGGACTGACTCATGTACATATTGAATCAGTGTCCTGTTGCTTTAAGTAACCACTCCATAAAAGGCATAGGGACAGTGCCATTTACCAAGGGTGTCCCTCAGAGGCTAGGATGTGTGAGCAGCTCAATTCCATCACCTTCCAGGTCAGACTATTCAAGTCTCATCCATGAGCAAGCAATTAGCAATTGGAATCATTACCAGTTCTACTGAGTGAACCTTTTGGATACCTGGGGTGACCAGGCAGACCTTCATTAACTATATATTTTCTTCTAGAACAGTCCCTTAACAACTTCTGTGTGCATTCAAATCACCCAGGCAATCTTGTTCAAATGCTCATATGGCTTTGGTGGTTGTGTGATCTTGGTCAAGTGGCTTAGCCATTCAGTGCCTCAATTCCCCCCGTTGTAGAGTGGAGAGGGACTCTCAGGTAGACCTTGGGGGGCGGGGCTCCCTCCTGCCTCTCCCCTTTCCTCTGGTTTCTGTTAGCACTGTTTGACATGAGGCTCATTCCTATGCCATATGTTTTGCTGTTTCTATCTCTTCTAAGAGACTGTTTTCTTCAAGTTTAGCTCCTTCCTTCCCATGAGGACTGGCTGCTGGTGGTGGTGGGCGGGTGGGCATACTGGGTGTATTTTAATCCCACTATGAGCTCTCGAAGTTCATGCACCCTGATCAGAGTCCCCATCTAAATGCTCAAGCTTACTGGTTCTCTTGATGACTTTGTTGGCTGGTTTTGCTCCCTGTGTTTCTAGTCATATATAACAAAACAACACTCTGTTTTATTTTATACTGGGTCTTCTTATATAACCTTGGCTGGCATGTAACTCACAGATATCTGTCTGCCTATGCTTCCACATTTCTGGAATTGAAGGCATGTTCCGCCACACCCTCTTTTAGGGCCAAATACCCTGTGTCCAGCAGCACTGTTTGGCCTGACACACCTCCTACCTCCAACACTGTTCTGCTGGGGTCCCCCACTGCTTCTGTAAAGTATCAGATGCTGGGTGGCCTTTTCTCCACCTTTATGGCCTGGGCAGTTTCATAGTTTTTAAAATTTTTGTTCATGTTTTTCTGAGACAGGGTCTTAGTATGTGGCCTAAAGAGGCCTGGAAGTCTCTTTGTAGCCCAGGATGGCCTGAAAATCTCCATGTAGCCCAACCTGACCCTGAATTTTCCATCCTTCAGCCTCAGCCTTCTGGGTAGTTAGATTGTAGGTGGATACTATCATGCCCAGTCACAGGTAATCTTTTAAAAAAGTCATATTTATTTATTGCATGTATAATAAATACATTACATGCATGCACATGTGTACATGTGTAGAGGTCAGAGGACAACTTGCAGGAGTCAGGTTGCTCCTTCTTTCTACCACGCCGGTCTGGGGGATTGAACTTCAGTCATCAGGCTTGGCTGCAGGGACCTTTGTCTCTGAACCATCGGCATGTTCTGTTGACAGGTGTCCTTAATGTGAACCTGGTGATTAAAAGTTCTTGATTGGTGTGATTTTGTGGGGTGTGCTGGGTCATGTGAATGACACCCCTTTCTCAGATCTAGATAGGACCCACGTGAGACTGAGACTGTTTCTAACAAGTTCTTCCACTTCTGCTGCTGCTGGTGCTCTGATTTCGAGGAGCAAGATTCTGGTGTTCCTTTCAGGAACGCAAATACTTTGTGTCTCCTTTTTTAATCCCTCTGACCAGATTTTCACTGAATTTACTGAATTCTAACTTAATCCACAGCCCAGATCTTCTTTGCTGAAGCTTGAAGACTTTCTGCAATTAATTGGCTGAGACCTTTAGAACATACAGCTTTAACCCTTACACATAGAGTTTTAATTTTATGTGATTGTAACAAATGGCTTTTTATCCAGAGGAAATTTCATCAGCACCCCTGCTGTTTAGGCCTTCTTAAACTGAGCACCACGAAAAGGGGGAGTGGACTGGGGTTGAGGGAAGCCAGAGACCCAAAAGAACCACTCTTGATGTTCATAGTTCTGTCTGAAACTGTACCCCAGGGGCAGAATGCTTGCCTGGCATGAGTGAGATGCTGGGCTCCATCCCCGCCACTGTAACCATAAAAACATCAAGAAAAGATGATGGGACCTCCATCACGCTGAGCTCATAAGGGACTCAGAAGGGGAGCCCCACCCCATACCTGTCTCGTGGAGTGTAATAAGGACATAAACTTTGAAACCAGGCACGGTGAGGCATGCCTGCAGTCCCAGCACTGGGATGCCGAAGCTGGAAGATTTGGAGTTGGAGGCCAGCCTGGGCTACACTGTGAGACTTTTTCTCTAATACAAAATGAAACAAAAGTTTAAAAGAATTTAATGTCAGATGCTTGTCTGAAAGAACAACGCATCATTTGCTCAGCTCTGTTTCCCATCATGATGCCCTTTGATGGGTGGTAGGGGATAGTGATGTGGCAGTATTGGCTGGTGATAGGCGAGTGACAGCTAGCTCAGGTTCTTCCTAGGTTGTTTCTCTTCCTGGGCTCTCTGGGTCCTGGGTTTATTTTTCTTTCTTTCTTTCTAATTAAAAAAAATGTTTTTGAAGCTGGGTGGTGGGGGCGCACGCCTTTAATCCCAGCACTTGGGAGGCAGAGCCAGGTGGATCTCTGTGAGTTCGAGGCCAGCCTGGTCTACAGACAAGATTCAGGACAGGCACTAAAACTACACAGAGAAACCCTGTCTCCAAAAAAAAATGTTTTTGAAATTAAAATAATTATATCATTTACCTTTAAAATCATTTTCATTACATTTGTGTGTGTGTGTGTGTGTGTGTGTGTGTGTGTGTGTGTGTGTGTGTGTGTGAGAGAGAGAGAGAGAGAGAGAGAGAGAGAGAGAGAGAGAGAGAGAGAGAGAGAGAGAGTGTGGGTATGTATGTGGAAGTTAGAGGACACAGGCCACCTTACTCTATCACGTGGGTCCTGGGAACCAACCCCAGGTAACAGGTGCCCCTATTAGCTTGAACCATCACATGGCCCTGGCCTGAGATTTTGCTTTCTGAGTCGTTGCTATTGTTATTTTGTTTAAGATGGTCTCACTCTGTAGCCTAGGCTGTCCTCCTGCCTCAGTCTCCCAAATGCTGAGATTATAGGTGTATATTACACATTGGGCTTGTTTTTTAAAATTCTGTCCTATTCAGTGCTCTAACAAAAAGTGGACATCTGTGAGCTTGGATCACTGATCATCATGTGGCTCCAACACTTGGCTCTGGGATTCACTGGTCTGCCTTCCTTCCTGACAGGTGTTCTCTTGCATGTGATGGGAGATGCCTTGGGGTCTGTGGTCGTGGTCATCACGGCCATCATATTCTATGTCCGTCCCCTAAGACGTGAAGACCCGTGTAACTGGCAGTGCTACATTGACCCCAGTTTGACTGTTATCATGGTCATCATTATTTTGTCATCTGCTTTCCCACTGATCAAGGAGACTGCTGTCATCCTGTTGCAGATGGTCCCCAAGGGAGTTAACATGGAAGAGCTGAGTAAGTAGACTGCATGCGGATGGGGACCACCAACGCTTTAACATCGCTCGATCCAGACGGTTATGATCACAGAGCATTGCTTGATTGGTGTTTTCTGAAGCACCCTAGATCTTCATGTGATAGAGGCATGCTTCATGTGTCTTGCAGACTGGGATGATAATTCACATCTCCAAGAACCAAAGGTCCTTTGTAGCATGATTCTGAGAATGTAAAGATTGGCCAAAACGCACTGCTGAGCAGTTTGACCTCATGACAAGGATGTGCTTTAATTCTACTAAAGCCACTCTGCAAGACCTAGATTTTTTTTAACCCTCTCTTTAATATATACTTTTATACCTCCCCCCCAAAAAAGATGAGTCATTCATGGTATAGATAATGCCTTTCAGTTAGTTGACATTCATGGGTTGGGAAGTTACTTGGTGGCACATTACACTGTAAAAAGGCCGTGTTAAAGGGCCCCTCCTCAGTCTAGAGTGAAGCCTTCTTGTTTTCTTTGCTCAGATAGAAGTCAGAGTCTCCTCTCAGTTATGTGCCTCAGAGGTGAAAGGTTTCAGAGACTTTGAATATATGCTTAGAAATAGCATTCTGGTAAGTGCTTATGATCCATGCTGCTAAACTAACGCATCTTGCTGTCTATCTGCCTGTCTGCCTATCTATCTGTCTGTCTGTCTGTCTATCATCTATCTACATACCTACCTATCTCTATCATCTATCTATTCATCTATTGATCTATCAATCAATTTCATCTACACATCTATTTATCTCTGTATCATCTACATATCTATTTATCATCTATCAATTACCTATTTATCACTCATCTATCTATAATCTATGTATCTATGTATCTCCTATCTGCCTATCTATCATCTATTTGTCTATGTATGTATGTATGTAAGATCTATCTGTCTATCTGTCTATCTATCTATCTATCTATCTATCTATCTATCTATCTAT
>CABHPR010120886.1:0-20990 GCA_902168415.1 Peromyscus melanophrys
CTGCCCTGTGAAGCCAGTAGCCCCAGATCTGCACACCCTGCTGCTCAGCTCAGCGGGTTGACTTTGCCAAGCTTTGGCTCCAATTCCTGCACAATGTTCCAGAAGAGCCCACACAGCCACAGAGAGGAGCAGACACACTCCATGGGGTTCCTTTATCTCAGAGATCACTGGTTTATTCTGCCTTTTATCCAATGTTCTGATAGCCATTGTTTCCTGTATTTCCCAGATATATAGCAGTTTGTCACTAGAGGACTGTGTTAGTCAGCCTTTTTCATGCTGTGACCACTTATCTGAGAGAGCAACTTAAGCAAGAAAGGATGTATTTTAGGTCATAATTCTGGAGGCATCAGTCCATCAATTCTTGGTACCCAAGAAGCACAGAATATTTCCTTCCAAGATACACCTGGCTCCTTCAACTAGACCCACTTTCTACAGTTTCCACTATCCCTCAACAGTCAAATCCCTTTAAGCAAACCACTGACTAGAGCAGCACTCTCGGAAGGCACTGGCAGACACACCTCAAGATGTGTTTCCATAATCTCCCAGGAGTCTCTGAATCCACTCACGTCAGAAGTGAAGACTGAGCATCAGGATTAACCACATACCAAGGGCTCCATAGAGAGCTCCATACTAAAGCCCAAGCCTCTTGTCCTGGTTTGTAAAACTCCATCTGCTCTGGCCCCTCCCTCCTCTGAATCCATCCAGCACCACTCCCTTCCTAACCCTCCAGACCTTAGACCCAAGCTACTTCTAGCTGCAGGCCTTTGCCCTGCTGTGCTTTCTGTCTGGGTCTTGGGTCTTTTACGTTCCTTCTCCCACTTACCATTCAAGATAGTCCAAACAAAACTACCCAGCCAGTACAGCCATTGGTCATTTACAGAATGCATGTCACATTCTAATGCTTTTGAAATTCTTCACATTTCCTTATTTTTGCAGTGGGTGGGGTGGATGAGGGAGCTGGTGGGACACAGAGGAAAACTTGCAAGAGCCAGTTTTCTCCTTCCACCATGTGGTGTGGGTTCTGGAGACTGAACTCAGATCTTCAGGCTTGAGGGCAAACACCCTTACCTGCTGAGCCACCGGCCCATGCTCATTCTCATATTCTGTTTTGTGTATTTCCTTTGATTCTTCCTTAGTTGCTTGTCATTTCACGGGGACAAGGTGTTCATGAGGACAGGCACTTTTCCAGATTTCTTGACTGTGCACACAGTGTGGGGTCTGGAGTCCAGCTCACTCTCCAGGGCTCTTGGTAAGCAGTTCTTGATGAGTGGGAAAGTGAGTCAAGCCTATTACCTTCCTTAATGCTCTGTAACTTCTCTCCCACATCAAGTGTCACAGAGCTTCAGTGGGCATGTCCCACCTTGTGTAACATGTCTGTAATGAGAGGAAGATGAAAATGGCATTGCTAATACTTGCTGGGCTTTCTTTCCTGTGTGCGACAATGAAGAACGTTGTATTCATTACTTCATCCAAATCCTATTAAAACCCTATGAGGTAGCTTTTAGAGTCAGCCACTTTCAGGCAAGGAAACTGACGCACAGACAAATTCAGTGGCTTTCTGAACGTCTCCCATCTCAAGCCATCATTTTGACCAGGCCCCAGAGTACACCAGCCAGCTTTATTTGCAGACCTGGGGCTGCTCAGCGCTGACTTTTATTTCTACATGACTGAGCTGGATTTACACTGCCTCTGAGATCTGCCCGGGTCATGCTGGTGTCTAGCACAGAAGCATCATGCAGCACATCTGTCTCCCATTACTCTTGCTTGCCAGAAAAGCCCATATTGTACTATTGTATCCAACCCTCATGTTTCTACTGTAGCAGAAATATGCTTAACCAGCTGTTGCAAACGCTTTGTAATGCTTGGGACAACTCTACTGAGAACCGCCTCTTAATGGAGCAGATGGTGTGAAATCAAGCAGGCAAGCGGAAATGCTCTGGGAGCACAGGAAGGTGCCGGCTGACCACGGCGTCTCTTTTTGTCGGATGGTTTGAATCTAAAGCAGGCCGTGCTCAAGTTCTTATGCCTAGTGGTCCCAAAGGTGATGTAAAACCTAAGACGAGACTGAAGGAAAGATCGTTGTGGGCGTGGAGAGCACTTAGAAACAGTATGCGAAGCGATAGGGCTATCAGTGGGAGGCAGGGTCTCTCCAAAAAGCAAATGTAGGTAGAGAACAGCAGGAAGGCACCCAGTTAAGGATGAAATGATACAGAGAAAGAAATGCGGCCATCCTAGAGAGAATGAACGGCACATGAGATGCGGCGGTGGGGTGGCTGTGGACCATCCTCTCCAAGACACTGCTTGAAATATGGTCCCTGGTCTCCTGGTGCTGAGAGGTGAGGTCCTGAAGAGGGATGGATGGCTTTCCTGTTTGTGGCTTGGTTCTCAGGGGAAGTGAGCTGGTTTCCTGGAGAGTGCTGCTGTGAAGTGAGTCTGCCTTGGAACCTCACACCTTTTATGTGTTCCTTCTGGTTCTTCTGCCTCATGTAACACCAGTGCCCAGGCATCACCATGCTCTTGGGTTCCTCAGTTTCCAGAAACATAAGCCAAGTCAACTTCTTTCCTTGATAAAGTATTGAATCTCAAGTATTTCCATTATAGAAACAGAAAATGGCCCAAAATGCATGCCATTATCAATACTAACAATATTGACAGCGTGAGAGGCACACACTGCAGAACGTGAAAAGAAAAAGACCAGAGTCAAACAGTCTGGGGTTCAAAGCTTAGGTGCAGGCTGTGGGCCACTGGGAAAATCCCTTATTCTCTTTAAGTTTATATCATTATCTTTTGGGTAATAAATCCTTCCATAATGTTTGAAAAGGTGGGGCTGGAATAGAGACTAGCGGCCTTTGGGGACAACACTTAAAACAAAACCTTTGAACAGGTCCTTCTTAACTCCCGAAATATAAACAGGGAAAGCCATGCCAGCTACACACACTGCTGGGCAGCGGAGGGCACCTGGGGATGAGAGAGGAAAACATCTGTGTGTCTGAGAGATGAACACAGGAGAACCCGAGGAAGAAAGACCGTTGCCTGCAAAGCACAGCAGGCCAATGGAAGCCAGCAGCCAAAGGGAAGGCATTTGCTGACCTCAATACCAAGGCAGTACAAAGGGCCCTGCAGGAAAAGCCGCAGGGAAGAGAGCTCTGAATCTCCTCTATCTCCAGGGTTGGAGGAACATTTAGCATTTCAGGGACCTGGTCAATGCCAAAGGCTATATGAAATGCACTCTATAAGAAGCATTCCATGTTTTTCAATTAAACTCATTCCAAAGATTTGATTGTTTATGAGATCAGGGTATGAAAACATTAATTTAATTCCTTTGAGACCAAGTCTCAAGTCCCCCGGCTGTAAGACCATCCAGGCTGAAAATAACTGGGATTCCATGAATGTTGTATGAGTCTACAGAGCCATCTACATTGCCCTTGAGCAAGATTTATGATCTCCTGCAACGCTGGCTGCTGCCAATTCATGGCCATACATTTTGGCAGATCTGAGCTTGCTCACTTCAAAAGGAAGAAAAATGATGGCATTCTGAAATCCATCTGACGTGTGTGTCTGTTGACACACCAGGTTGGTGCTGTCCCAAATATTTGCACATAGAAGGCTAATTGTGCTTGAAAACAAAATATGTTAATCACAAATTTTTCTTATCTAATTTTGCCATAAACTCCATGAAGAAAAAACCAAGGAAAGATTGCAATTTTATGCTTTGGGAAAGCTTCACTTGAAGGGAATGTTCCAGCAAACACTGGAAAGGGGAAGAAATGAAACACGGGGTAGAAGTATTCCAGAGAGGAGAATTTCTGAAGTGTTTGAGGAAAAAGGCAGCCAGGGAGAGCGGACCAGGTGACTGGGAGTCAGAGTGCTCACAGGATGCCAGACAGTGGGGGCCTTTGTTGGGGCTTCAGCTCCCCCTCTAAGTGAATACGACACCATTTAGTGTGTTCAGAGCAAAGTAGTGGCATGGTCTAGCTCCTGCTACATGTGAATCATTCTTGCCACTGTTTCAATGAGAGTTGCTCACTAGACTATGGTGGCAAAGGAAGCCAGAAAACTAGATGGGAGATGCTGCCACCAACCAGAAGAGAAAGCTGCCTAGGCCAGACACAGCAGTGGGTTGGTGAGAGATGGTTGGAAAGTTCATCTTAAAGGCAAAGTACAATATCTTGACAGGTTTAGGAGTAGAGACAAAAAAAGAGGATTAAATTATGATTTGTTTGGGTCTACACAATTGGAAGGGTGGAGCTGACATTGAGTGAAGGGAGACGGATTGGATGGAAAGTGTTCCCAAGATCCACAGGAAAGTCCTAACTCCAGTACTGATTGCTTTGGAAATAAAATCTATTGCAGATGTAATTAACTGATGTGAAGTCATTCCAGAACAGGCTTGGCCTCTAATTTAATAGGAAGAACGTCTTTCTAAATGGAGTGAAGGGATGTAGACAGACATGTTAGCAGAACAGTATATAAAGATGGAGAAAGAGACCCGTATATTAAGGACTATCATGAACTGCCAACAAGCTATCAGAAGCCAGTAGAAAGTCCAGGAGAGATTCAGGAGGCTTTAGTTTGAGCCTCTCTCAGGATGAGGTGCCTACTGAATTATGTAAGGGTAGGTGTGCAGTAGGCAGCTCCAGGTCAAACATGTAGATCCACAGAGGAGTCTCAGACTAGAGGCTTAGGAGGTATAAGCGTCCTCACAGTATTTGAAGCCAGGAAAAAGGCAAGATCTAGAGGCTTAGAGGGTGAGAGCTACCGGGGCTGGGGCTCAGTGGCGGAGTCCTAGCCTAATGTGCCTTCTGTAGGCTGTGGGTTTTATTTCCAACAATGACTTAAAAAATAAAGACAAACAAAAAGGCAATGCTAAGAGCAAGTGCAAAGAGATACAGAAAGAGATCTGAGGAAGAGGAGTTCAATGCCCAGTAGGAGAAAGGAGCAGCTAAGGAATCACGGGCAAAGTGAGTGGAACACAAGAACGCATGAGCCCCAGCAAAGGAAGGAAAGGGGTTTTGAGAAGACGGTGAGAACAGCTATGTCCCACGTCCCAGTGAGCAACTGACCACTGGAGTTAGCAACGTAGAGGACTTAGTAATTCTCATGGGCTAGGAGTGGTGAAGGCTGAGTAGGTTAAAGAAGGATTAGGAGGTAAGATGCTGGCGATATTGACGATAGCCCTTTTTATAAAGGAGGCGAAGAAATTGAGCAGTTAGCTGTGGGTGCTAACGGTTTGAGAGATAATACATTTGTGTGGGGGCAGAAGTGTGCAGGCGTTGACGATGGAAACAAACGCTGTATTTATATGCATTTGGGAATAATTCAGAAGAGAGGAGAATTCCTCATGAAAGCAAAGTAAGGAAGAGTTGACAAAGTGGTGCCCTTAAATAGATGACAGGGATTGAAAAGTCAGGGCACGCGTGGACTGCAACCATGGGAAGGAGCAGAAGAGCTTCCTCTACAGGACTGGGAGGGAGTAGAGTGCACGGGCAGACACTGGGAAGCAGGGCCCCGATGCTGGGAACTCTGGCGAGCTCCCTTCTGGTGCTTCAGCTTTATCGGGGAATGGTAAGCAATGTCATTGGCTGAGGGAAGTGGGAAGGCGGTACCAGGGGGTTATGGGTAGGTGCGGGAAGTGGGAAGGCGGTACCAGGGGGTTATGGGTAGGTGAGGGAAGTGGGAAGGCGGTACCAGGGGGTTATGGGTAGGTGACAAATACACTGTTGTCATTTAGAGGAAGGGAACACACATGCGAGCACCTTAGTATGTCCCGTTGAAGCAGAGTTAGAGGGGCATCGATAGACAGGGAAAGAGAAAACAGGCTCTCTGAGGTGGCTGCTTCTTGTTCCCAGAAGGCATTGCAAGGAGAAACAGTAGGAAGGAGGGGCACAGGAAATGGGGACCTATAAAACAATCAAGCCAGCATCTGTTTAATGGACAGCCAGCCTGAGGCTTCTTCAATCCCGAATGAATAACGCTGTTATTTCCCCCTTCTCCACAGCTTGGCTTTCTGTCTTTCACAGTGATTCAATTCCTTTTTCATGCCAGGGAATGAACTGAGCAATTCCCAGTCAATGGCTGTCACCCGTTTCCCTGTGGTTGCCAGACAGAACATCTCTATTGGGTTCACATTAGGTAAGACGGAAGGGAAGGCGATCCAGACAGGTTCCCCAGGCTGCCAGGACCATAGAACATCCACTTTTACACGTGAACTTGGTTAAGGATGGTCTGCCCAGACACATAGTCCAACGTTTTCCTAGGTGTGTCTGTGAGACAAGCACTGAATCCACAGACTGAGAAAGCCAGCCGCCCTCCCTGATGGGGGCGGGCACCATCCACACAATAGAAAGGTTGACTAGGACCAAAGTGGTAAGAAAGGTCGTGCCCTTCTTTGCCCGGAAACTGGGACATAGCCATCTACTCTAAAGAAGATTATGGGACTCGTTGGGATCCATCATTGTGAGATCCAGGTCCTTGTGATAGATTTGTAAGATGATTGCTTTTGTTTCTCTGGACAGACCTGGCCAACACAGAGGACTCCTGCATGGCTCATCCTGTCTGGACTGTTCCAGGGGGCTCACAGTGGAGGGGTACCTAAGGAGCAAGACATGAGACTTGTGACATGGCCCACTCCACAGCGAAGTGTATTTCTCTGAGATGCTGCTTCTGTTTAGACCTCAATAAAAGGATGGAGCTAGAGGCTGCTTATGGAACAGACTGTGTGTAGACAGGCAGTAAACAGGCCCTGCAGTCCTGTCTCACCTCCTTCACTACGGAAAACACAGGTGGACCCAAAGGTGTGAATTCAGGACAGCTGCACCTCTCAGGCACAATGTAGTCAGCTCTCCTGATTTTGTTAAGAATGGCTTTTCTATTTTAAATGACTGGGAAGAAACACAAAGGAAGATAATGTTTTGTGAGATATGAAAATTGTTTAAGAATCAGATTTACACCATTGAGCTTTGCTGGAACATAGCCATACCTCTTTGGGTACTTCTGGTTGTTTCTTTCATGGGCAGAGTTGAGTAGTTACAACAGAGACCTTCTAGAATGTTCGTTATCTGGCCCCTTTACAGAAAAGATTTTCTAATCCTACAGTTTGGTGCCCTGAGACCAGAATTAATGAAAGGGGTGAAAGTTTCTGGGCCCAGTTGAGTAAGATCTAGGAGCTAGGGATTATCTGAGTCCTATAAAAATACCAAACAGGAGCCCAAAGTCTGGGGCTTTTCACCGAGTAGGTCTGGAGGTGGAGAAGTCAGGTAGGGTGGAGCAAATGTGGAACCTTGATACACTGAGTCCATGATAGCATCTCCACAGGTTGAAGGTGAGCTCCATAAATGAAATTGCTGTGGTTTGGGTAGGAGTCACTCAAATGTCCATGGAGCAAAGCACCAGTACCCAGTCTACGGCACTGTCAGAAGGTAGTTGAATACTTAGGAACTTAGCCAGAAGTCTTCTGATAATCACGGACCCCTAAAAAGGGCAAGTGGAACCCCCAGTCCCTTCATTTCTCCCTTCGCTTCCCTGCTGCTGTGGAATGAGCATCTTGCTCCACTGTGCACCCCTCTGCCTCATGCTGGGCTCAGAACAGTGGCAACCAACATGGACTGAAACTCCCCCAAACAAGACCAAAATGGCTCTTTATGTCAGTTGTTTATTGTAGGTATTTATCAAAGTGACGGAAGACCACACAGACACCAGAGATCTGCAGATGAGGCAATTAGGGGCCTGCAGAAGTGAATTCGTTCCTAGGGCTCGGGGACAGGTCAGTAGCTCGGCTGGACTAGAGCCGCATCCTCACTTCTCACCCTAATACTCTTCCTGCAGCCTCTGCTTCATGCTCTTTCTGTGCTTTTGAAACGAGCATCTACTCCTTCAAATTATTTGGGTACCACTGCTCCTTCTTGTAAAAATTGCCCCCAGTCCTCATACGGGACATCCAGAGCCCAAAGAAGACTGTGTGCTGCTGCTAAATTGGGAGTTTCCTTTATTGGTCTTTAGAACGCTGTTCTGTCAGTCAAACCAGGAACTCTGTAAAAGTCATTTTCACATTGTCTGAATTTCCAGCTGGGTATAAAATATAGCTCCCGTCATTCAAAAGTTGTCTCTGCCTTCAGATTCTGAAACCTTTCCAGGGACAGCCTCTCAAATATGTCCATGTAGCTAATTTAAAACTATAGATTTTTCTGCTTTAAGTTAAAGCCCAAATATAGCCTCAAATTTGCTTGAGCAAGTACATTTAATAATATCTAAATGCCCTCATCTATTAACTATTCATCCATTTTCTCCATAACCACTTACAATAAATATTGATGAGTGTCTAGCCTTGGAAACGGCTATACACAGGAGAATATTCATGTATGTCTCATTGATTTTCCTGACAGGACCAAATGGAGCAGGTAAGCCAATTTAGCACAACCAATTTCCAGTTTTGCACAGACTGAGTGGAAGTGCTGTGGAAATGAATAATCAATCTTATACCATTATTAATAATAAAATTTAGTTCACCAACAGCGCCTTCAGTCTTCTGCACACCTTACAACGTTAATAAATTTATTCATCAACACCTAAGGGAGGTGTTTTTATAACTGGAATGAGAAGCCAAGAGAGATTTAAATGGCTGCCTAAGGCTGAGCTCCAAGTCTTTCTGTGGCACAAAGCAACAACTCTCTATCACAAGTGGGTTGATTCCACAACTTCTCAGACATTAAGGAGCTATCACAAGCCTAGCAAGCAAGTATAATTTTTCAACATGAGTTTTATAAGTGTGTATATCTCATAGTAATAATGGCTATGTAATAAATGCTACTATTTTTTCACACTATATCAAACCCTGCTCAGTGTTGGGACACAAAAAGCAAAGATCCCTTGCCTCAGAGAAAAACTTGAAGATTAGGGAAGATGAAGGGGCCATGAATCACCAAACAGTGCACAAGGGTACTGAGTCTACATCTGAGGTATCAGAGAGGCATGGCCACACAGGGCCACACCAGGGCCACCAGGACCACACAGAGGACCACACCAGGGCCACCAAGAAAAAACACCCTGACAAGGCAGTGCTTGAGCCAAACCTCACAGGGTAGATGGGGCCTGGGGTGGGGATGGAGAGGGACATTCTAAGGAAAGACATGGAAGAACATGGGCCTGGAACTGTGTTTCCTCCTCTGGAAACCAAAAACCCTTCAGCCTGACCAGTCACAAGACAACATGCTGCTGCCACTGTGGCACATTCCTGGGTCCATATTTAGTGCCAGTGCCCCGCCCCGCCACAGGCATTGTCCTTGACAATGTGAGTTTGCATGACATTTCCCCCATCTAGGTGGGGTCATGGTTCCTCTTCAGGGCTCATGACTGACTTGACAAATCGGGTACAGTGAAGTGATGTATATGACTGCTGAAGCCAGCTCAGACAAGCCAGCACCACCACTGCTCTGTCCTTTGGACACCTGCTGTGCTGAGTGGCCAGTTCCACCCACTAGCCTGGGGTCAGCATATTGAGGTTGCTCAGGCTATATAAGCCAAGGCTACATATTAGTACTCAAGCCAACAGCCTCAGCTGAGGTTGACAGCCATATCAACCTCCTGACATAAAATAATGCTTCCAGACGATTCCAGCCACTAGCTGTTAAGCTACCTCTGGCTCTCGAGTGTTCCCAGATGAGACCCCAGATGCTTAAGCACAGACAAGCTATCCCCCCTGTGTCCTGTCACAATTCCTGACTCACAGAACCCAAAGTGTGATAAAAATGGTTAAAATCTAGGAGTTAAATAAATAAAATCTGTTATATGATCTGTTATATAATAGTAACCAGTACAATCAGGCTAATCTTTTATCCCCACCTGAGGCTCAATGCCAGGGGACCGTGTGTGAAACTGGGCCAGCTGGCTGGTGTTTCTGTATCGCCTTGGATCCTCCTTGTAGGTGAATCTAGGGCATCACCCTTCCGACCATGCTGGTTGGTTCCGTCATTAGCCCTGTCTCCTAGCTCACTGCTTTTCATTCCTGGCTTTGCGGGATCTTTGCAGAGCATTGACGTTTTTTCTATTCCTGGACCCCCACCCCAGCTCAATAATATCTGAATGTCTTGGGGAGAGGAGCTGGGGCATCTGGTTTTTTCAGGGGTCCCCAGATGGTCCCAGGAGGTATCTCATGTTGATATCTGCTCACGGCATCCCTCCATAGCAGGCAGAGACAGAGGGAAGCGGCTTGTGCAGCATCCCTGAAATGTAATGTGTTACAAAGCCATTACATTGTAACATTCCGGGGCACTCTTCTCTCACTTGGTACATAAAGAAGTTTCTAGATGCTGGGAATCATGGCAGAATCAAAGGAAAAGTTACAGAGTTGAGGCCACATTACATGAGGCTCTGGCAATGAACTCGTGAAGGACTCTGAGACTCCCGTCAGGAGGATTATCTATGTAGAAGGGACAGCTCCACATTACGGTTTCACAAAAAACAAAAATGTAACAGTCACTGCTCATGTAAAAGACACTGGTTGAAAGAATTGGCAAAGCTCTGCATCCACGTGTGTCTGGGAAAGGTCTAGGGAGGCCTGAGGTTGTAAGACTGGAAAGGAACAGACAAGCCTGGATGGCACAGGAAGAGACCAGATGGGAAGAAGTCACAATACTTAGTGACCTTGTGTGGTCCTCTGGTATCTTTAGGCTTCAATTTCTTTCATAAATATAAAAGGGAAGATGATTCGTGTCTCTTTCCCAAAACAGAGCTATGGTTTTTGTTCTTGAATACAAGAAACCTCTGTATTTTGCCTGAGTTCTGATGCATTTTGTGTGTGGACCATGTGCTTCTGATATCTTGGTGCCTGGGGCCTTTTGACCCTGGAGAGGTTAATTCAGTTCTTAGAGATAGCCCACACAAGCTGGCCAGCAAGTCCAGAGCCACACCCCAATCACCTTCCTCTTCATTAGTGAAGGGACTCTAACCCACTTGAGCATGTGGCTCTGGAGGGCCTTGCTCCCACCTCCCCACCCCTGCCCACCGTGCTAAAAACCATTAGATTACTTTCCTAAAGCCAGCCACCAAGGTCTATTTCCTTACTTGGCCACTTCCTCCTCCTGAGGCTGACTACCAAGGTCCAGCTATCAAAGTACTGAAGTCCAGCTATCAAACCCCCCTTTTGTTACCCTAATTAACATGCCCAATTAAAATTAAACACCTCATCCTAACATGGGTTTTCTGACCTCACTGACTCACCAGGCTAAACCACCGGTGGACTCATTTCTTGGTCTGCCATTGGTGTCCTGTCTAAGCCAAATAGATGCTTGTTTATATTTCCCCAGAAGTTACACGCAGCAGCTTTCTTCTGCTCTGCCAGCCTTCCTGTAACTTAACAACCACAATGTAACCTACATGGGAAACACTCCGGCCCACTGCACGCTCATTCACGAGGGAGTGGAACTTCTTTCTGATGTTCCTGAGACCCGTCCTAAAGACAGAGCTGTGCATGCAGTCCCACCAAACATGTGGACAGTCTGTGTGTTGTGATGGGCTGGTCGAGGAACCCGTCTGGTCAGCCTGAGACTTATATGGCTTTAAGGGAAATTGCCTGGTGTCTAACAGCCGATGGGTATGGGTGTTGAGGAACTAGTCGCCAAAGAAGCCCCCACCAAGGCCAGCATCTAAGGCCGTGCTGCACTGCAGAAATGGGCATTGACTCCTCCACCCAGACGCCCCTGCTTGACTGTGTGCAATGTCGCCCTCACAGTGGCCCGTTACACCTTCAGCTCGGTGCTGTCTCTCATAAAGTGTGTCATGATGACGTGCTGATATTACATGAGAGGGACCCACAGTCCCCTCTAGGGTGCCTGATTGTCATAGCTTGCACAGCAGGTTTAATTCCAGTTTTTAGCTTCATGACATTCAAATAGCAACAATTGATTAGGGGGAGGGGAGAGAAGCAAGTCTATTGGAAATACCAGTCACTGTAAAAAAAAAAATTATCACTTTGTAAAAGGTCACCAGATAAATAATTGCCTCCCGAATTGAGAGAGATGATTCCTGAGGTCATTAAGCCCCAACAGAGATCTGATACACCTGATACTCCCACTAATGCTGAGAGATGACTGCACCATCATGGCCACATGGACAATGAAGGCAACCCAGTTGGTGCCTGAGTTAGAAGGCTGCTTTTTCCTTTTCATCCTTTGTGTTCTGTCTAGGATGAATTGATACCCACTCTTTCTCTTCCTTTCTCCTCGATAGGCATTTTATCCCTGGGAACACAACCGACGAGGGCTTCATCCTTCTCACCTAACTCAGGACCATCGTTGTCTTTACGGCAGGTCTTTCTCCTTCCTCTTCTTTTACCTCCCCCGGCAGAGGAGAAGAATAACTGCACCCACCAAGCCGGCAGCTTTCAAAATCATCCCTCCTGGCTTGTGGCTGCTAGTGAGGGGACCATATGCCTCTCCTCCAGCTTGGATGCCAAAGTCCTAGATCCTTGTATATTTGGAGATAACACTATAAGGAGGTTACTATGATTAGGTGAGGTCATATGGGCCCAGATGGGACAATATTGGAATCCTTATAGAAAGAGACTCGAGAGGGGTCACTATATTTCTCTGTGCTACAAGGAGTACAAGAAAAATAAGCTGTCTGCATTCGAGGAAGAGAGCCTTCACCAGGAACTGAATTTGGCCCATTGATCTAAAA
This sequence comes from Peromyscus melanophrys, assembly GCA_902168415.1. Lineage (NCBI taxonomy): Eukaryota > Metazoa > Chordata > Mammalia > Rodentia > Cricetidae > Peromyscus > Peromyscus melanophrys. Next base: position 12,673 of record CABHPR010120886.1, read on the forward strand.
CTTTCTAGTCTCCATGAATGGAAGAAACTTAATTCTTGGTGTTGAAGGCACACAGTGTAAGCTGTTTAGTTAAGGAAGCTCGAGCAGAGTAATGCCAGCAGCTCTCAAGAGGCAAGCAAAAGAAAGCTCCCCTTGTCTGTCCATCAAGTGAGCCCTCAAAGCCAGGACAGCCAGGGTGCAATGTGGCAGCAGAGATGCAGGGTGCCCTCACTGCGACAGTTCTTCCGCGTGCAGATAGGGAGATCATGTCAGCCTGCGGCCACTGCCGCAGAATGGGTGAGAATGGTCACGGAGGTTGGAGCTCCTCTAAGGAAGGGCTGTGGGCAGCTGTCGTAGGTAGGACACAGATGTACCTGTGCATAATGGTCTTTTTGCAAGACTTCTTTAGATTAGACCGAGGGAGAGAGCATGTCAGCATAATGTATGTGTAGGTGACGGGGTAACTGAGCCAGTCACAGAATTCACTGTCCTAGAAAGCTGGTCTTAGAATTATTTGGAAACAATGATCACTGAATCTCAACGGGCCCTGAACCCTCAGCTGCTACAAGTTGATTTTCCGCTTTGTTAGAGGAGTCAGCTCAGCCATGAGTTTGCCAGTGCCTCTTTCTTCAGGCTTGACTCTGAGAGAGCTCCTGATCTAAGCCTGTGACCGAGGCATGTGCACGGCTATGTCCCAACTCTGAAGCCTTTGCACATGGGCAAGGACTCTAGACTTGGAGCTCAATGTCTGTCCCTCCCTCCCTCCCTCCCTCCCTCTCTTTCCTTGATTCATTCATCATCTATACTGTGCCAAGTGGTGCAGTAGTGAGGGAATATCTTTCCACCCTCTTCAGGTTTGACTCCCGAATCTGCTGGAGTAAACTCATAGTAAAGTAAGAGGTTGGGGGGAGACACACAACTTTATCTCATGCACAAGGGCGTCGTAGGGAAAGTGGGTTCCTGGGTATCAGTAACACAGTGAGATTTAAAAGTTTATTGACCCTTCTTTGTAGAGAAGATCTAAGTAGGCATGGTAGGTGATTTTGAAGGAAGAGTAAATATTTGACAGAGGGTGAATGGACCTAGGGAGCAGAAGAGACGACCTGCACTCTGAGCATGGAGTGTGATGCTGGTCTACTTTCCTGTCAGAAGAGACGGCCTGCACTCTGAGCACGGAGTGTGATGCTGGTCTACTGTCCTGTCAATTAATCGGGAGGGTCTAGCCTGCGGGGAGACAGGGACCTCGAGCCTATCTATCTATCTATCTATCTATCTATCTATCTATCTATCTATCAATCATCTGTCTGTCTGTCTATCTATCTATCTGTCTATCTATCTATCTATCTATCTATCTATCTATCTATCTATCCATCCATCCATCCATCTATCATCTATCTATTATCTATCTATCTATCTATCTATCTATCTATCTATCTATCATCTATCTGTATCTATATCTATCATCTATATCTATCTATCTATCATCTATCTAACTATCTGTATCTATATCTATCTATCTATCTATATTTATCTATCTATCTATCTATCTGTCTATCTATCCATCCATCCATCTATCATCTATCTATCTATCTATCTATCTATCTATCTATCTATCTATCAGTATCTATATCTATCATCTATCTATCTATCTGTATCTATATCTATCTATCTATCATCTATCTATCATCTATCTATCTACCTATCATCTATCTATCTATCATCTATCTACCTATCATCTATCTATCTATCTATCTATCTATCTATCTATCTATCTATCATCTATCTATCTACCTACCTACCTACCTACCTACCTACCTACCTATCTAAGCCTAGAGTGAAGCTGGGGCAGGAAAAGATCAGAGAGACTTTGATGATGAAATGTCTGATTTTTTTTTATTCAAAATGCTAACTATGGCAAAGTGCCATGCTTTGGATTATTGTTTCCCATGCCCTGACCTTACAGTTGTATCAAATCCTACAAGAAACCTTTGGTTTCCCCATCCTTTTCTTTGTTTTCCTGTTAGGTAAGATTTTAGAGTTTCAAGTTTACCAGAGAGGCTGTTTACTATGCAGATTCTTTAACCCACAGGATAGTCTGAGTAGTGAGTCCTTACCAGGAAATCTGTCTCCTTAACAAGCTATCCAGGAAAGCCTGCTTCCACATGCATGAGGACCTGGGTTCAGAATGCCAGTACCTGTGTGAATGTTAAGCTGCCAGTCGGATGCTGGGGAAACAGAGACAGGTGGACTCCCAGAGTTTAGAGGCTGGCCAGTCTAGCCAAATTGATCCCTAAGTTCTATGAGAGACTCTATCTAGAGAGAGAGAGAGAGAGAGAGAGAGAGAGAGAGAGAGAGAGAGAGAGAGAGAATAATCAAGGAACACCCCCAATATCAACCTATGACCTCCATGCATGCATGTATGTGCACAGACATGCACATATCACCTCTCTCAACAGACACACATGCACAAGTAAACACACACAGGCTGTCCAGGAATTTCTCATGCAGGTGGCATATGTATGTATGTATGTGTGTGTGTGTGTGTGTGTGTGTGTGTGTGTGTGTGTGTATTGTATTTTGTGAAACCCTTTTCTGAACCAATACAGAAGCTGAGAGTGTAGTGCCACAGTGGAGTGCATGTCTAGCATGGGTCAAAGTCACAAAGCCAGTCAATGAACTAGTGAAGTAGGACAGGAATATGGTGTAACCCCCATGTAATTTATAATCTTTGTGTTTACATTTTAGACAGTGAGAAGAACTAGATGAAACAAGCTAATGATGTATTTGGCTTAGCCCACTGTTGTGGGACATTTGTACACCGTATGAATGTGTGCTGCTGTGATTAGTGTAATAAAGGGCTGAATGGCCAATAGCTAAGCAGGAAAGGATGGGTGGGATTTCTGGCAGAGAGAGAGGAAGTCCGAGGGGTGATCTAGGCACGCGGGAGAAGCCAATGGGATGGGGAACAAGTCGGACATAGAGACAGATAGAGGGAAGGTAACTGAGCCATGTGATAAAACATGGGTTCATAGAAACAGGCTAATTAAGTTGTAAGAGCTAGTTAGAAAAAAAGCCCAAGCTAAGGCCAAGCTTTCATAATTAATAATAAGTCTCCATGTTGTTATTTGTGGGCTGGTGGTTTCAACAAGAAAGTACTATTACAGCCCACTAGGTTCGGCACACTGTCATGTTAGCATGCAATTAATATAAAATACTCAGATAACTTTACAAAGGTGTTCCACACAGTTTTTGAGTCTGTTGTGTATTTCAAACCATCTACCATACATCTCAATTAAGACTAACCACATTTCCAGCCCCTGGTTGGGCCCCAACCCAGACCCCTTGAAGCATAAACGTGGGATCTGGCCCAAATATAGGCTCAAGAGTCCTTCAGGTGATTCTGGTCTCTGCTTAGGTTTGAGAGCCATTGATCTAGGCCATGGCTTTTGACCTTGGCTATGCAATAGAAGCACCTGGAAAACTTCAAACCAAAAGCTTATGCATGGTTTCTAACCCCAGAAAACAGAAGTTTTGTGACTGTCTTCTCAGCAAAATGTTGTAACAATGCTGCTTATTGCTTCATTAGATTTATTCTTTATCTTTAGCCCAAATATTGTAAGATGGTGTCCATCACTATCTCATACTATTTCAGGCTCTTATTACCAAGTCCCTGATTTCTAGGATTGTCATTTATTCTACTTGGAGTTTCTGGACAAAATCAATCTTTTAAACTCATTTCTGCAATTCTTTTGCTCATCTCTTTAGAATCTGAATCCTTCAGCTTCTCTCCCATGATTCCTAGTTACAAAGTGGTTGACTCAGCAACTCCCATCCCTTCACCCTGCTTCCCACAGCCCAGGGACACTTGGTCACTTGTAGTAGCATCAATCAGTCACCCACAGCTGCATCTGACTGCACATAGGATTGCCAGAACTTTGAGCCCTTCCCTATCTGTGACTTTTCATTGAGATGTAACCATTGCTTTCCTGTGTTTCAGAGGAATCCTTGGAGAAACCCAAGGCCTCCCCAAAAGTGTCTTCCGGGGAAAGGGAGCAAGGCACAAATCCAATTCATAAGCCCCCCTTCCCAGCATTCCTAGTGGTTCCCATCCGGCAAGAGCTCCAGTCCCCACGCCCTTGGGTTTTGAGAGAGGAAGGATATTGGGGCAGTCCTTTGAAATGCAAGGAAAGAGAAGTCAGTTGTAGGTCTGCTGCACAGAGGGTTCATGAAAGAGCCAGCTGTTTAGCATGCATGTGCAGCCCCCACACTGTCTTGTTTACTTACCCGTATGTAAATATGCATAGCTGACGCGCCCTCTAGTGGAATAACCAGAGAAGGGTTTGTTTCCTGGATAAATAGAAACTTCATCTAACCTCAGCATCTTCTAAATGAGAACACAGGCCTACAGCTTCTTCACCAGCATGGCAAGGTCTTGGATGCTCAGGCTGGTTTGCTGGGGTTGTGGAGAATGCGTCAAACTTGCTTTTTTAAGTTCTCACCTGAAGGCCTGGGTTCCTACTGCATACAGTGCAGGAAGGCCATGTTTAGAGGTAAGAACTGTGGCAAAGCAAGATTTGAAGGTCCCTCTGGGATCCTTTCAGTTCACCAAATATCCTGTCCCCACTTCTAAGCAGAGGGACATGGAGGGATCACTCACTCATGCAATATCTGACCTGCTACAGGAAGAGGAGAAATTGGAAGCCTGTCCCTACTGTTTTAAACTTAATAAATTCCATTCAAAATGTAAAAGAATAAGAGAAAGCAGTGGAGATCACTGGGAAGTCCGCAATGCCTTGCCAGATGCAATCCCAAATCCATACTCTAGAACAGAAACCAATAATAAGTGTTATTGCATGGAAATAAAAAATTTCTGAATGGGCCCAAGTTAATAAAGTTAAAAGATAAATACTACAGAAAATATGACAGATAGCACAAGAAGATAATAGATGAAGTGTTCCTACAACCAAGAAGCCAAAAATCAGTAATGCAAAGAAAAGCGTACTGGGGCAGGAGCAGACGGTAGAAAAGGCACAGTGCATGACTCACACGTCCAAAGGAGAAAGCCCATCACTCCCAGCCGTGTTTTCCTACATCAAAGAGTAACACCATGGCCAGGTGTAAAAGTGCAAAGTAAACATTGTTACACCGACTAGGAAGAACAATTTTGTAATATCTGTCAAAATAAGCAACAGCCCCACTCATTTCCCAAGGGAGTATGTTCGCAGGAATTTACCTAGGGCAAAGTCCTAGAAACACTGTGGGTGGTGATAAGAGATAAATTTAAATAAATCATGATCTAGCATCAGTGTGTTGCCAGGACCTCTGTCATGGTCAACGTTGGGTGAAAACCTGCCTGTAGTAAGGAAAACCTGGAACAGCATTGTTTGTTTTGGAGAGCATCTGAGAGAGTTTTTCCAGAACAGACTAGTCTATGAGTCTGAAGGACCAAGGGAAGACCCATCCTCACTGTGCCCATCAGTCACCATCCGATCACCCAAACCTGAGGAGAATGAAACAGAAACTCTTATTTACCTCCCACACTGGGATTTATTCTTCCTCTCTATCCCTGAACTGCGGATTTTAGGAACTTACATTAGTAGATTCCTAGGTTCTCAGGTCATTGGCCTTAAACTAAGAGCTAAACCACAAGCTTCCCTGGCTATGAGGCCTGAGACTTGGGCTGAAACAGGCTAGCAGCACTCCAGGGGTTCCAGCTTGAAGGTGACCTCCATAACATGTGAGTCAACTTCCCTAATAGATGCCCCCCATCCATCCATCCATCCATCCATCCATCCATCCATCCATCATCCATCCATCTATCCATTCATCCATCTGGTTCTCTCTCTTCCCTCTCACTCTATATATAGATAAGATAAATAGATGAATATATATTTATCTAATTATCTATTTATCTGTCTAATGGTCTGCCATCTGTCTACTATCTTTTATCCAATTGTCTATATATCTTATTGCCTTGCCTCTTTGAAGACCCCGGACAAACACTAATCCCACATTGCCCCAAATGAGTCAGCTCTCCGCATGGGGGTATTGATTGCTCTGTATGTATGATGAGCTCTGTATGTATGATGTGAAAAAGACAAAGTAGTGGCTGTGCTGTGCTTTTACTGTGATATATTCTTCAAAGTGGAATCCACAGGAGAAGTTTTCCAAAGCTTTTGAACCATCTGGTGTCGAGAAGAACCTGGCCCACCTTCACCCCGCTGAGTCTCTGTGGCCATGTGAGCTCCCTGGCCCTGTGTGCTGTGCCTAAACTGCTGAGAATTCTAGAAGCATCCTCACTATATCAGAAAATATGAACATTTGGTCATCTCTCATATTTTGCATTTTCTTAGAGAACCAATTTGAGATAAATATGATTTTTTTCCTCTGTTGAAGTGTTGTTGGTAGAGGAAGGACAAGGGCATGGTGACTTCATTAGTAGGGCTTTCATTCCTGTTCTCTGCCAAGTCCCCGGGTAATGATATATGGCATTTTTTTAATCTTTGTGTATGTGTTAGTGCCGGCAAGCACAGACCATGACAAATGCATGCATGCATAGATGCATAAAACAGGCTGGCTGGCCCGCAAGCTTCCATGGATTTTCCTACCTCCCGTCCTGCCATAGGAGCACACTGCATCTGGGAACCCAAATTCTGGTCTTCCTGCTTGCAAGGCAAGCATTTGGCCCATGACCATCTCGCCAGCCTGACACACAACAGTTTAAAAGTCAGGTTTTTTAGATATACTTTAAAGTGCATCAGTTTGTGTGTTAGCATTCATCTTTAAGGATACAATCCAGTGACTTTTGACAAACTCATCTAGGTCACACAGCACATTTCTATCTCTTTGAAATCATCCCCTCCCCTTCAGGATCAAACCTTCCACACACCCACACTCAGTTCCCAATAACCACAAAATTTTGCTTCCGTTTTGACTTTTTGAGGACAATTTTGAACTTTCAGAAAATTTGCAAAAATAGTTCAGAGAGCCCTCATATATCTTTCACCCATGTTCTCCCAAGGTTAGCATCGTGCATAAGCCCCGTGTACGTAACAAAATTAAGAAATCAATGTCAGAAAATCGCCATCAAGTAAGCTGCAGACGTTAGGCGTTATTCACATTTCACAAACCTTTCCTTAATGACAGTTTTCTGGTCCAGTTCCCAGCCCAAATCCTACCCACATTTACTCACCATGCTTCCACGATGGGATCTTCCTTTGTCATGACCTTTGGACTTTGTGATAGAGTCCTAGCAAGCTATTCTGTGTTACCTTCAGTCTGAGTTTGCCTTATCTTTTCTTATGATGAGATTGGGGTTATGTACTTGGGGGATAAATGCCACAGAGGTGAGGTATCCTTGCCATAGCATCAAACCATCACGTCTACATTGGTCATGGTGAGCTCGATGACTTCTAAGTTTTCTCCACTGTGGCCTTGCAATCTCACTTTCTCTGTTCCTTCAAAGCCAGTCACCCTCACGGGGAGGGGTGTTGAACTCTACCTCCTAGAGAAGGGAAACGCTTCCCTCCTCCAGACCAGTCTCTACAAAGAGCCTGGGGTTTAGTGAGTACCTGGTGGGCGATATGGAGCAATCTGCCTGCGCCTGTGGCCTCCCGTGGTGACTGTACCTGCCCAGGACCCTATACCCCGACTCCAGTCCACACTTGGCCTTTGTAATCGTTTAAAGTTTTAGGTGACTCCATGCTCACTGTGTGTTCCTGGTTTCTCCTCTGCCCAACAGGAATTATCCTCCCACTTCTCCCTGGAAGGCTTTGCCTTATCTTGGATTTCAGACCATTAGGTTGTCTGCTTTCTAATGACTTCCACAATTATGCCTTTGTTGTTTATGAAACTTTTTATCTGTTAAGATGGGATGACACTCCAGCCTTCTATAACCCAAGAGTAAGAACTTGACGTGCTGTGCTTGGAAGTAAATCCTCTTTCCTCCAAGTGTGGCTAGAACACTGATGGCCGTACATGTCTTCAGAGAACATTTTCAGTCATTCACGGGAAGTGAGGACCACCATTGGTTGACATTCCCCAGCACACTAAGACCCATGACTGTCCTTGGGCATGTCTAGAACCAATTCAGAAGAAAATGAAGGGGCCCATGTCGAAGCAGATGCTCCTCGAGTCACCCTCTCTCTCGTTTCCGTCCCACATCCCTCGATTCTCCAAGACACCCTGCCAGTGAGCCCTGTGCCACAGGTCTGCCATGGCACCAATCCACTGGGCCACCTGTTTACACCACAGCACATGGGGATACTTAAACTACCCTAACCAAGTAACTGATGTGAGTGTGTGCATACATCTGGTGGGGCCATCAGTGTAAGGCCAGC
>CABHPR010120888.1:0-19422 GCA_902168415.1 Peromyscus melanophrys
TGAAATCAACTTACACCCCTTTTATTTGCCAGAGTCTACTTGGATCTAAATATTCAAGAGCTCAAATTATATTTGTTTTCAAGAATGTGGTTGCCTTGGTGTCCTGCAGAGAAAAAAAAATATATTTTATGGTAATATTGATGAAAATAAGTGTGCTGGCGAGACACTGTGTCTCTCAAAAATTTCTAACAGTGACCTGAACAAGTACTGTGAAGCACTTTATTTATTGCCAGGTTAGGCGATACATGCCTATAGTTCCTTCACCTAAAGGTTAAGGCAGAAGGAAGGACAGTTTGAGGCTGGACTGGGCAACATAGCAAGACTCTGTTTAAAAAATGAATAAGGAAATAAAACAGTGCTCTTTCACTAGTGTTTGAGTCTTTGTGAGCCTGTTTTGTCCTTTTTGTTGTTATTTTGTTTTGTTTCATTTTGTTTTGTTTTAAGGAAACCTGAGCGGCGAGGCAACTGTGCCTTTGTCAATCCAGTTTATGGGAATTTTATCAACCCAGAGAAAACACAGGTAAGTGGACAGGCAAATCACATTGATTCAGAAGCAATTGTGTACATGTGTGCGTGTGCATACACACACACACACACAGACATCCTACCCACCACCAATTAGTTGTGTTTGGAACCATTTCTACATCATGGCTAAGGGAAACATTCTAATGGACTATTTCTATTTCAATTGGGGGTTAAAAATCATTTAAAGCTCTAAAAGTGAGTGATATTTTCCATTTAGGACAGTTTGATTCTGCTTGTAAAATCAGTTCACTGTTAAATGGCTTTGTGGTCATTGTACACCCTCCAAGAGAGCTGGTAAATCTGGAAAATATCAACTTAACCCATGGAGGAGCATTAGTCAGCTATTCCCAGTAACTGCTCCTTGGGTGTCTTGCTGGCTTATTTGTAGCCTCAATAATTAATATATAGAAAGCTTGGGTTTTTTTCTTATTACGTTTTTAAAGATTTATTTAATATGTGTTACATGTCTGCATGTTTGTGTGGGGAATACATACACCCGAGTGCAGGTGTAGGCAGGAGGAAGTGCACTCAGAGCTGGATTACAGGTGGTTTTGAGGGCCAGACATGATGCTGAAGCCAAACCTGGGTTCATTCCAAGAGCTGTACATGCTTTGAAGACCTGAGCCATCTCTCCAGCCCTCCTGCTTAATTTTTGTAAAATAATCTATCAACTATTTCTTTTTTTCTTTCTTTTTTTTTTGGTCTTGATATTGAAAATGAGCACCAAAGGGTCAGGCCAGATGGTTTCTAACATTTCAGGACCTTTGTATGATGTGGTTGAAGACTAATAAGTGTGGGCTTTTTACATTTTCATGTTTTCTTCAACGAATATGTCATGTACACTTTTAGTTTTGTTTAGGTAGAAACAAACAAACAAACAAAAAACAGTGGAAGAAGAAGCAGGAAATTTCCCTGATTGTGAAGGAATTTATGTGAATGATTCAGTGAGAACATCAAACAAACATATTCCTACTCAACTGATAATATATACCTACAGACATGCAATACTTAATCAATTGAATAAGAAAGACATAGCAAAATATATGTATATTTTTACTAAGATAAGAAAATTTGGTCTTTTTATCTGCAACTTAGATAAACTTTTGGTGTCTGGTAAATGCTAATTCTGAAAAGAATTAAAATGAAAAGCTTTAGATGTGAAAGTCTTTATGTTAGTATCTCAACAAATCAGCAGTCAGGAAATAGTAACTAAGAAAGTGCCCTACATTCCTTGCTTTCCCTGAGAAGACAACCATTATAGTATTTGGGTGTGTGCTTCCCAGAATGCACAGGGAGAGGTGTAGATCAAAGGCCCACTTTTCAACATGCTCTCATGCAGGTTTCCCTGCAGTTTCCTATTGACCCCTCAAAGCAAAACTTCAGAATTTTGTTTCCTTTCCTTTTCACATTCTTTTAAAATTCAGCTTTCAATTCATTAAACATGACTGAAGAAGAAATCCTGTCACATCTGTTTCTATTGTTTTGGAAAATGAATTAAATATATTTTAACTTATTTGACAGGAAAGAAAATAGACTTATCTAAAAAAAATATTCAAAAACTCATGCAGAAATGTCTTATAATAATATTTATTTGGGAAGCATAGTAAAACAAAACAAAACAAAACAAACAACAAAAAAAACCTCAATCACCCATCAGCCACCATCAAAAACGTTCAACCTTTAGCCATTTTTTGTAACTTTTCTTACCACATATGCTCCCCAGTCCACTCATGATCTCCTAAGCAAATCACAGCTATTATTTAATTTTACTATGAAACTTCAGTTGTAAGAACACATTCAAAATATACCCACAGTATCCTGCCTAAAGATGTAGCAGTATTTTCTTGATACTATCTAAATATATTCAGTGTTCAACCTACTCCAGTTGTCTTCCATGTAAGTAAGGCTTTTGTAGTTCTGTCCAGCTTTTGTTGGTACTGTATTTTTAAGTTAGAATTTCTATAAAGAAGAGTGTGAGCTGGAGCAAGGCTCAAGGCACTCTGGTTATTATTACTGTGATATTAATTAGAAATAAGCTTCATTCTTCATGATCCTTTCAGAAGCTACCTATCTTACTCTAGAAAATACTAAACTTCTAAATGTGTTTCCTCCTTAGAGTTCCATCTATTCTTTCTCAAATCCATTTTATGGTGCAACATCAGGAAGCCCAGAAACGGCATCTCATCATCTCAAATCATAACATCAAAATTGTTTCATTCAATGTGTGTTTACAGAAAATTTCATTCACTAAACTGATTCTAAATGAGGTTTAAAAAAAATCAAATGTTAGTGTGATTACAACATACTGAAGTAGAGCTCCTTGCAGATTATTTGAATGTGTCCACAGAATCACAAAAAGTTCCGAATCTTCATTGTATATCTGAGTACTTCAATAAAACATTCTGCCTAATCAATGTTTGTTCCTTTTATTTTATCCTCATCATTTATTTTTAAAGGACTAAAAGATAGTTTATTTTAGAGCCAAATTTGAGTGACCATGGCCTGAGAACATTTAGGTTACCCTAAATTTTATGTTATTGGAAGTGATTTCACAATTTTGCAAAACAAAGAAAGTCATAAATCAAGGCAAGTTTACAATACATTGGTGATTACATCAGGGAGGTAGTTATAGCAAGATAGGGCAAGCTTTTCTATAGGCCTCAGAGGTTATCTCTAAAACTTATGATCACATTGTTTCACATCTGGAATATAAAAAAGTATTAAATGTTGTTTCTTCTTGCTAAAACTTTAAAACAAAGGTAAGCTCACTCCCTTTGCAATCTCATGAGAATGGACAAATGATGGTAACCCTAATCAATATTTATTTTTGCATTTTGTAAAGCATCTGATAATTAATCCCAAACCCATGTTTTTCAGATAATCATGACACTTTACATAGACATGAAATGCCAAAGTGTAAATTAAGAGGCATCAAATGGTATAAGTGTAACGTCTCCACTTTAATAAATATGTGTATCAGGAAACTAAATGTGCACAATGTACATAAATTTGGTTTTTCATTGTTTAACTATCTCAGCAAAAACCCCAGTTGTTTACAACTTTCATTACTCTCTTCTAGGGCTAGTTCCACTACAGATGAGACAATGGCTTAATTGTGTGTAAAGAATAAAGTTTAAGATAGGAAAGGATGCCGGGCGGTGGTGGCGCACGCCTTTAATCCCAGCACTCGGGAGGCAGAGGCAGGCGGATCTTTGTGAGTTCGAGGCCAGCCTGGGCTACCAAGTGAGTTCCAGGAAAGGTGCAAAGCTACACAGAGAAACCCTGTCTCGAAAAACCAAAAAAAAAAAAAAAAGATAGGAAAGGATAACTTTTATCCTGAGTGTCATGTTTTAATACCCAGAAAATCCTCGGCTTGCACTTCAGATCTAGTTTCCAGCATGCATGTCCAGCAAACATTTTCCATCAATGACTTCTTATTTGTCAGAGTAGACATGTTGCCCATGCTAAACCAGTCACCCTAAAATAATGGAAGTTACCAAGATTTACTAAAAGCCTTTACTATACAAGATAAGCCTAAAAATAGATCTTTGTAGCACATCTTCAAATAGATGGAATCTATTTGAAAGAAATTGGATTTAGAAAGTGTGATAGTTAATGATAATTGCCAGCTCAACAGAATCTAGGCACACCTGGGAGATGCATCTTAGACATGGCTTTGGGGTTTTTATCAGTTGTGTTTACTGAGATGGTAAGTCCTACTCACTGTGGGAGTTGTGCCATTCCCTAGCAAGGATGCTAGGCTGCATACAATGGAGAAAAAAAAAAAAACTGAGTATGCAATTGTTTCTCTCTGTCTCCTGATTGTGGGTGTGACATGACCAATAGCTTCCCTGCCAAGATGGACTGTACCCTTGAATTGCTCGCTTCAATAAGTCCTTTCTCCTTTGGTTGCGATTGTCAGAGAATTTTATCATCTCAACAGAAAAGTAACTGAGACAGGTAGGATAAATTTGTTCATAAATTTTACTAACATTTTTTCAGATTACAGCCTGGCCAAAAATTATCATTTTTCATTAACCTTTCAATAACTGAATCTTACATTTTACTTTACTCAACTTTTAAAGGCTCATTTTTATTTTTATTTGTGTATGTGTGTTGGGGGGCATATATGTAATATGTGTGCATGTAGCCACACTGCCAGAAGAGGGCATTGGATCCAGTGGATCTGAATTACAGGGAGTTGTGAGCTAAACTTGGGGTCTCTGGCATAGAAGCAAGTAGTCTTAACTGTAGAGACATTTCACCATCTCTTGAGTCATCTTTTGAAATCCCTTGTATAGTTTAGCTCTCTATTAATTACTTTTTCTAAATTTTTCTCCTGTTTCAACAATAAAATTACTGGCCCCAGAAAAATTAATACAGAAACGTAAGGAGTTGTTATTATTTAAGTGTGGCCCCGTTAATGTGAGACACATGTATTTACTTTAAAAGTTGTATTTATGGATTCAGCAAAGAATTTAAGGCTGCTACATGAAAAATGTATTAAACATACAGTCATTTTCAAAAGAAAATGATTATCTGACCTCATCTATTTTGTATAAATACTAAGAGAATTCATGACACATAGAGCATCAATGACAAAATCAGCACAAACTAGAAATAATGAGACTACAATTAATAATATTAATTTGTTCATCCACGGAGTTGTACATACAACCTAAAATATTTTAACATTTTTGTCTGACATTCTAAACATACATGGAAAGTATGTTAAGCTGAAAGAATAGAATTGATAATTACTCATGCTCATTTTTTTCTGAATTTAATGTGAGATTGAGATAATTCACTTTTCTGTGCAGGCATCTTCTTCTGAAAACTTTCTTGTATAAGACAATGCTTGCACCACTGTGATTGCAAAACTGGGTCAAGGAAGAAGAGCTGACAAGCCAGTTAGAGAGTGGACAATCTGTCTATCACAGCTTCAGGTCAGGGAAGCAGCTGAACCAACTGCTCTACTAGTGTTGCTAGAATTTTCCTGCCAGGCCCACAGTCAGGACAAACCTCTGTCACCCGCCAGTCCCACAGCTGCTCAGACCCAACCAAATAAACACAGAGACTTATATTGCTTACAAACTGTATGGCCGTGGCAGGCTTCTTACTAACTGTTCTTATATCTTAAATTAATCCATTTCTATAAATCTATACCTTGCCACATGGCTTGCGGCTTACCGGCATCTTCACATGCTGTTTGTCATGGTGGCGGCTGGCAGTGTCTCCTCAGCCTTCTACTTCCCAGAATTCTCTCCTCCTTGTCCCGCCTATACTTCTTCCTGCCTGACCACTGGCCAATCAGTGTTTTATTTATTGACCAATAAGCAACATGTTTGACATACAGACCATCCCACAGCAAATAGCTTGGACTGGGTTATGTTTTTCTAATCTAGGACATATCAGGAGAGAGGATCACAATGATTAACCTCTTTTATGTAATTAACATATTCATCAAGTGTATTTTAAGCAAATAATAATAATAATAATAATAATAATAATAGCAGTTGCAAACTCTAAACATAATGAAAATATGCACAAAATAGTGTTCTATGTAGTTTACATATTTTAGTTCATAAACATAAATAATGTGCTGTGTACTGTGTTGTAGTGTCACTATTTATATGTAGCTATTTAATATGAAGGTTGATTTAATTTAAACTAATAAAAAAATAAAATACAGTGCCTCATTTGAACTAACAACACTGCAAGTGTTATGTAGTCACATGTGCTAACGACATCTATACTGGACAATAGAAAGGACATTTCTATCATTCCAGTGGTTTTTCTTGAATGGCGCTGGCTTAGATCATTGTTGAAATAGTTTCCTATAAAGAATTTTGTTATAATATCTGTAAATCTAAAATGTACTGAAGGGTTTTATTATGTGTGCATTTTGACTAGAAACAGCCAATTTCCAAAGAATAAAGATGGATTATAAATAAGACAAAGTGTATTTATCTGGAAGAAAACTATCAGGTACCTATAATGAAGTGCCTTTTAATAACGCTTTCTTGCCATATAAATGTTACATAGAATTCAAATAGAGCCACATCATCTTTGCCCATTTCATTCTTTTGTGTTTAGATGGCACTTTGAAAACATTACAATTATTTGTTTTCTCTTTTCATCTTCTTGAGCTTCAATCATTTCTGGATGTTTATTACACCATAAAGTAAGATTCAAGTTTGGCTGTAAATAACAACCACTTTGTGCTTCCCACGTAAGAGCCTTCTGCATTTAGGGAAGAAAAACACAATAAACCAAAACTACTGTTTTCAGAGTAATGTCTTTTGCAGTTCACTGTATCAAACTTAATTCTTATAAATAAAACTCAAAGGGAATTTATATTGAAATATAAGAAGACCAGGGGATTTTCTTTCCCAAAAGGCTTCTTAAACAGAAAAGAGAAAACTTCCAACTATACACTTCATTGACAAATCAATGCTAGGCTTTGTCAACTTCAAAGTGTTTTGAAGCTCATTGCTAATGTATCTAGGAAACCACTGCAGGGGGTTAATACCTAGGACAAAGAAAATGAAGGTACCTGCTCTTCCTTACCAGTGGAAAGGCATCACTCCTGTAAGCCACATTCTGAAATTTCGGTGAAATGAAGTTCCTGACACATCTTGAATTAAAGAACTATATAACAACGGATCACTTAAAGTATGCATAAAATAAATAATGTTAATCCCAAAGTAGCTATTTAAATATTCACACTGAAACACGCTGTTAAACACTCTGGCAGAATTAAGTGCTTTGAATAACTATTTTTCCCCTTGAATATGGAAACAATATGAATGAACTTTTATTTTTTTGACATTTAAAAATATTTGATTACTTAGATATGCTTCCAGAAATTTTAGAAATAACTTCCTGAGCTGTGCAAAATGTTTGTAGAAAGATTTGTTTCTAAGAAGTCATCACAAGAAGTGGGAGTAATTATCTTATATCAACATAATAAAACACTGAGTCAATAAATGCAGTCTACAAGGCTATGAACAGCAGATCCATTTTTCCTTTCCAGTTTTTTGTTTGTTTGTTTGTTTTCTTTGAATTCTTAAATTTTATTTGTACTTTGTATGAAC
This sequence comes from Peromyscus melanophrys, assembly GCA_902168415.1. Taxonomy (NCBI): domain Eukaryota; kingdom Metazoa; phylum Chordata; class Mammalia; order Rodentia; family Cricetidae; genus Peromyscus; species Peromyscus melanophrys. The sequence continues at coordinate 7,623 of CABHPR010120888.1, forward strand.
ATTTGCTTGGATGTATGCATGTGCACTCCGCCTGTCTGGTGCCTGAGGAAACCAGAAGAGAGTGTTAGACTCTCTAGAACTGGAGTTACAAACAGGTGAGATGCTTGGAATCAAACCCAGGCCGCTAGAAGAGCCACCAGCGCTCTTCACTACTGAACCTTCTCTCCAGCCCGTGCTTTGGTTTTTGAGACAGGGTCTCATACTGTAACTCATGCTGGAATCCTTGACAATCCTCCTGCCTCAGCCTCCAGAGCATGCCTATGAAGACATGAGCCACCACCCTTCTAAGAAAGACATTATAAAGAAGGCAAACATGAAAAGAATGTCATTTATAAACAGATGGGAAGTACTAAACATATATGCTATGTCACTACAAATATATGTATGTTATAGGTTTGTGTGTGTGTATTATGGTTTGGTTATGAAGTATTACCTTATTGAAGCAAATAGTGTTCAGAAGTGGGGCATCCATAGGCATAATGCCCTTAAGAGGCCAGATCTCATTTGAACTCAGAAATTACTGATAAGTCATTGGATCATGAACCATTTGTTTTCATCAACTGCACTGATAAAGGTAGGTATAATTGGAAGAAACGGATTGCTGAGTATAGTGGAATGCAAAATGTCTTCTGTAGGATCACATATTTGAACATTTGGGCTCCTCCACTAGTCAGCATGGCCTTGCTGGAGGAAGTAAGTCACTTGGGGTAGGCTGAGAGCTAAGGATTCACCCTGCTTAGTCTGCTGTTTTTGCTTTCTACATGTGGTTGGAGATGGATGTGATTCCTCAGTTTCTTCCTCTGGTAGTGTGCTACCATGTCTTCCTCACCATTGTGGACTTCTCTTCTAGAATTGTGACTCAAAAATAAACTCTTCTGTAAGTTGCCTTTGGTCCTAGCACTTTGTTCTAGGAACAACAACAACAAAATAACTAGAGAATTTAGTTAATTCTCTGTCTCATAAAACAAATAAAAACAATTAATTAGTAAGCTGGAGATATGTCTTGAAGGGTTTACCTTGTCCTAAGTACTTCCTGTCTTGTTTCTTGCTGCTCCACAGCTGCCATGAAATGGTGGCCCTGCCCCTCTATACCCTCTATCTGCTCTGCATGACAATATCTTACAGCAAGCTCTCTGATCCTCTCCTGGAGGGCAGTAAGATGACTTCACAGGTAAAAGCACTTGTTGCCTAGCCTGACCACTAGATTTCCATCCAAGACCAAAATGGGGGAAGGAGAGAACTGATTTCTGCAAGCTGTGATCTGATTTTTATATTTGAAACATGACATAGGAAAACTTACACATGTACGCACGCGCACACACACACACACACACAAACAAATGAACACACATGAGCATACACACAGAGACACACACACACCAGAGAGACAGAGACAGAGTAAAATAAAAAATTAAGTGATGTTATAAGCAATAGAAAAATACTAAAAAATCTAACATTGAATTGAAAAACTTCCTGTTCAATTAAAGAAACCAGTAAGCTATGGTGGAATAAATTATAGAGTGGGAAATTTTGTTTGAAACCAATGAGTGAATTTTATTTGAAACCAAAGAATTTTAACACTACAAACACATGAGAAAGAATAAACAGAAAAGTTAATAATGATCATGGACTTTACAAAAGTAAGGAGCCAAAATATATGAATAAATCTTCAAACTTTGAAGTTATTAGCAACATCTAAATTAAATTTACAACTAGATACCAGTGGATATTAGCTTAATTTATATATTAATATAAGTCAAAGAATGCCCCTTTATTGATAAAAAGCTGTTGTTCTAGACTGAATGTTCATGTATACTCAATATGGTGAAGCTATAAAAACCAATGAGTAGTGTTTAGAAATAGACTGTTGAGAGGTAATTAAGTTCCTGAGGGTGTTGTCCTTACACAAAATGACCTCAAAGAGTTTAATCCCTCTCCCAGAGCACACAATGGAAAGAAAAGATGGTGGCCACATGCAAAATGAGAAGAGTCTTCAAAATAAAACCTAACATTTTAGGCATTTTGATTTTGTAATTCTCAGGCTCCAGAACCCAGTCTCTCTGTCTATGGCATTTTGTAGTTAATGGTCTGAGTTGACAAAGACATTCAGCAAATTCTAAGGAATTCACATATAGAAAATGCTGACAAGACCAAGAAAAAGAAGCAACCAGGCTGTTTCTTCTTGCTGACAGTGAGCATGTGCATATGCTCATGAGCCAGCCATCACTTCTTTCAGGAAACAGACACATACTTGAATCCATTGAACCAACCACACATCTGTCAGTTAGCTTCATGTATATTAAGAAAAAAACTGTAAATCAAATATAATAATGCATGAGAAGGAAAACAGATACAGTGCAGCTACATTCAATAACATTGGTCAATCTCATAACAAAATATTGAATTAAGAGGATGCAAAAGCATCTCATATCGCCTGAATGCTTTATTCAGAGTAGCAGATTTAGGGGATGAAACTTTAAAAAAAAAAAAAACTTGAAAGATGTAATGGCAATGTACTATTTTTTTTCAACTTAGGTGCTTTTACACACATATTACTTTTATAATTTTTAAAGATTTTCTTTTCAAATTGAGAAAAGTCACATACTGAAAAATTTAGCATTTCATTGATGGAAATAAGGGCTTACAAGATAGCTCAGTCTTTGAGGTAGTTTGAAAGAAAATGGCTCACAAAAAAAGAGTGGCACTATTAGGAGATGTGGTTTTGTTGGAGTAGGTATGGCCTTTTTGGAGGAAGTATGTCACTGTGAGGGTGGGTTTTGAGATCTCCTATGTTCAAGCTGTGCACAATGTGGCACTCAGTTCACTTCCCGTTGCCTGGGGATCAAGATATAGAACTCTCAGCTCCTTCTGCAGTACCATATCTGCCTGCATGCTGCCATGAAGATAATGAACTAAACCTCTGAAACTGTAAGCCAGCCTGAATCAAATGTTTTCTTTTATAAGAGTTGCCATGGTTATAGTGTCTCTTCACCACAATAGAAACCCTAACTAAGACAGAAGTTGGTGCAGGGATTGGGGTGTTGGTTTTATACTAAATCTGAATCTTATGATTTTGCCAAATAAGATTCAGGAGTCAGATTCTGGGGTGAAAATGTGCTAGTTCAGAGAGGCAGAGAAGCATCCTGCTGACCTTGCTCCTTAGCCAGCATCTCAAGAGAGTTTCCCTTCCACTGTTGCAAACCAAAAAAAGACTGCCAAACTGAAAAGTCCCTCCTCACTACTTCTTGTGCATTTCTCTACCATTTTCCAAACTCCATCTAATTCTCTTTAGCTACTTCAACTAGTTGCTGGCTCCATCTCTTGACCCAAAGTTGATTTTATTTAATTAACACAATCTCTGGGTTCACAGTGTGATTAAATATCCCACAACACTGGGATATTGCTGTGATAGGCCCGACCATGCTTTTGTTTGGAGGAATTTGGGCTTTGCATTAGAAAAGCAGTTGAATACTTTGAGTGGGGCTTAATGGGCCATACTAATAGGAGCATGGAAGACCATGGTGCTGAGGGTGGTTTGACCTGTGGGGTCCTGCCTCGAGAGGTTTCAGAGAAGAATTTTAGTATGTGGCCTAGAGATTGTTCCTGTGATATTTTGGTGAAGAATGTGGCTACTTTGTACCCTTGTCCAAAGAGTCTCCTGAGCTAAAGTGGAGAGATTTGTATTATTAATGTGATTGGCAGAGGAAAACTCAAAACAGCCTTGTATAGACTCTGTCGTGTGGTTACTAGTGTTCATGCTTATAAAGATTTATAATGAAAAGGAGCAAGCTGAACACGAAAGGTTACAAAATATACAGACTGAGGACAAAAGGGACACCAGGAAGTGGTATGAAGCTATATTCTATGTTCAAGCAGATAAACAGATTAAGAAATGGAATAAATGGAGTGATGATCTCAGGGTATGATCCCATCCAGCTAAGCTTCCAACTGGTGAAAAGGAATTAAAGAAAAGCTTAGATCCAGGTGTGGTGGTGCATGCCTTTAACCCCAGCATTCATAAAGCAGAGGCTGGTGGCTCTCTGAATTTGAGGCCAGCCTGGTCTACAGAGCAAGTTCAAGGACAGCCAAGCCTAGGCAGTGAAGGACACCATTGAAAAAAGGAAGCTGGTGAAGATGTAATTGAATGAGAGGGCCGTGCTCCAGCCCCAGAAAGTAGAAAGTTTTGGCAGCATAGCTCAGGCTTTAGAGCTAAGGATAGAAAAAAAGGATTATGGAATTTGACTCCATGCCTCGAGAAAGCTGCTGAGGCCAGGCATGTGTCAGGGATGTCCCTGAATGGAGCCCTAGTGAGGCCATTCTGTGAAGCCATGAAGATGAAGTCTGAATTGCCTTGGAGATCTCAAGATGTTGGAGATTGCTAAGCCATGGGATACCTGCCAAGGAGAGCTGCTGAGAAGGGGTGAAAACAGCCCAGGAGAAAGTATGTTCCAGTCAACAAGTTGAAAGAAGTTGGAGATCTGAAGAGCATATTGACATCAGACATGGAGATACAGAGTTCAGAGTTTGCCCAGCTGGTTTTCAGTCTTGCTTTGAAGGTACAGTATTTCCTCACTATGCTCCCTGTCCCCATTGTGGAATGGCAATGTATATTCTGTGCCATTATATGTTGGAAGTTTGTGATCTGCTTTTTGACTTTTGATTTTTTATGAGATTTACAGTTAAGAAAATGCATGAATATCAGAAGAGCCTTTGAATTTTAGACTTTTAAATAAGTTTGAGACTGGGACTTTTGAAGTTGGAATGAATTCATTTTTGCACTATGAAATGGCTACAAGGATAGTGGAATGCAGTGGTTTGAAAGAAAATGGCCCACAAAAAAAAGAGTGGCACTGTTAGGAGGTGTGGTTTTGTTGGAGTAGGTGAGGCCTTTTTGGAGGAAGTGTGTCACTGTGCAGATTGGCTTTGAGGTCTCCTATGCTCAAGCAATGCCCAGTGTGGCACTCAGTTTACTTTTTGTTACCTGCAGATCAAGATATAGAACTCTCAGCTCCTTCAGCAGCACCATGTCTACCAGCATGTCACCGTGAAGATAATGGACTAAACCTCTGAACCTATAAGCCAGACTGAATTAAATGTTTTCCTTGTAAGAATTGCCATGGTCATCGTGTCTCTTCACAGCAATCGAAACCCAAACTAAGGCAGTGAAGAAGAGCACTTTCTGTAGGAGCATGTGGACCAGATTTCTGCTACTTAAACTGTTTTCTGCCACCATCTCTCCTTCCAGTTAAAATGCCTGAGCCATGCTGTAAATAAAACTAGAAGACAGCAAAGTTAAGTACAATTCTGGCTGAAAGTCCTTTTGAAATTGATTTCAGCAAATCCTGAACTATATATACCAACACAGTTGAACTCAAAGAACAACTAATTTCTTCCTGAAAAGGACTAGCATCATAGGCAAAGATCCACGAGACTGGAGAGTGGCTGGCATTTAATGGAAATTCCAGGAAGGCCGATGACCCAATTTTAATTGCATGTTTGACACAGAGTAAATGTGAGAAACTTTTACAGGTTCTGGTCATTCTGCCTTCTTAATTCTATGTACTTCTTGGTCTCCTTTTAATATGTCCCCTTTCATCAGTGAGTGGGTCAAAGGCAGCTTCTGCTGTCAGAAACCAAAAATACCAACTGAAACACAAACTGGTACTTTCCTCAGCTCCAGTTTCCATAACAAAATATCACAGACTTCGTGACTTTAACAAAAGAAAAACTATTTCTTGTTGTTTAAAGGTTGTTGAGTCGAATATTAAGAGAATGAACAAGTTTGCTTCATACTCAGGGATCCTGGCTTTCAGGTGGCCTCCCTTCCACATGACATCTTTTTGCAGTCTCAGATTAAGGAATTGATGTCTTCTATTATGAGAGAACAAATATGACCATGAGGGACCCATCCTAATAAACTTACTTGTGATAGAATTACTACCCAAAGCCCCAATTTCTGAGTGCCTCCACACTGGGGTCTAGAAAGAAATTCAATATGTAGAGTTGGGTAAAGTGTATAAAAACATTCAGTCTGTGAAGATTTACTATATGAGAACTGCCATTGTTTGCCTTTAAGAGTTTATGTATTATATATATTGGAAATAAGTTTTGAATTGCTTAGAATATTATAAAGGATGCAAACTTAAGATGTTGGTACTAGCAGGGGCTACAAGTCCAGAGGAAGAATGTGACAGGAAAATGTAGTTTTTCTGCTTTCTAAAAATTCTTTCAGCCCTTCTTCACAGATATATTTTCTTTATTTTTCCTTATGAAGGATTAGACATACTAAGTCAAGGGAAACTTGTGGTGGAAAGCTTATGTGACTAACTTTGCTAATAACCACTCTGCAGTGAGCATTCAGAAATGGCATATGGTGTTCCTCACAATTTTTGTTTCAGGTACAGATATGTTCATAGTACTGGATGTATAAAATTTGAAATCACATCATTATAGAGGTCTCTTAATAGTATTCATTATTAACCTGCTTATGAAACCTGTTTTTTAAAAGAAACAATTTAATGCCAAATTAAAGCAGACTTATGAAAATTTAACACTATTATCATATTAGTATCAGAAATGTTAATAGTTTGTTTCAGTATTCCTGAAAAGAAGTAACCATTTCCAGCTGAAATAACATAAATGTGTTTTTATATAAACAGCTAGGGAGAAGAATCTGTGACTAAAATGCTTGCTGAGCAAGTATGAGGACAGGAGATTGTATGAGCACCCACAAATGACAGGTGGACATGGCAGTCTACATGGAATTTCAGTGTTCAGAAGACAAGGAGATCACCGAAGCAAGCTGGCTAGCCAGATGAGCCATATTGATGATCTTTAGGTTCCATTAGGAGACCCTGTTTCAATGAATGAAGAAGAGAGTGTTTGAGGGTGGCATCTTACATCAGTCTCACACCTCCACACACATATGCACACATATGTGCCCACACACGTGTAAATGTGCACACATATAATATATATCACATAGGAAAAGTTCAAATTATATCTGTTATGTCCATGTAGGTAAATAGCATATTCAAGACCATATAAAAATGATATACTACACATACAGAATAAAAGCTAAACCGGGGGAAATTTTAGAATGATGATGGAAAATTATTACTAATAGACAAAGAATGATAATAAAGAGAGTAATAGAGATGATAGAGAGGGATGAAATAAAACCTTGTTACTAGAAAAATGCCTGGGAATTTCACTTTTTGAGAAAATTTGACAATTTATGTCATACTCAGAAATGTTATTAACTAGAATTAAATTAACTAGAATTAAATTAACTAGAATTAAATATTTAGCATGTTCATTTAAAACTGCAGATGTTCACAAAAGGAAATGATGGAGAGTAAGGTATGCCCTAAGAATGAGGACAACACAAATTAGAGATTTCTCCAAACACATTGCCTTGATTTACGAGAGCACTGGCCGTTCAGCTTTCAGCAACTGCCTGTTTGGTAGACTCCTCTGTAGCCCCTAAAGCCTTTGTATTTCTGCACACTTAGCTGTTTGCCTGATAACTATAAAATATCCAATGTCTGGTTCACAGGACAGCTGTCTCAGTGTGTGGCATCCTGTATTTCAAGGTTTTGTAGTTTAATTCCCACTTGGGGCACCGTGCCTTAACTGCAGACTCACCTAATACATGCACGTCACAGAGAGGGTCTCTGCCTAGGAAAGTCTGGCTCCAAATGATTTTTTTCTGTCTAACATCACAAAGAAACCTACCACAATGGGTACATATCCTTCCTACACAACTCAGATCTTGTCTATGATTGATGCATAATAGATACTGTTACAGCTGCTTCAGACACGCGTGTTCCTCTTCATCAGCCTCCATCACACCATGACTGGAAAGACAATGCGAAAGCTGCAGCTTTGGAGGCGCTTTGATCTACATCAACATCAAGAGGCAGAACCCAAAACAAAGAAAGGAGGATGAGCAGAGGTCTCAGAAACCAGCTTTGTGTCTGCTTACTACCCTGCAGAGGATGATACCACCATGGGGCTGAGAGTGGAATGAATGTAGACAGACCAGCTCACGTAAGGGGAGGGTCAGTGGTCAGTGTGTTTCTTTGAATCCTGTCAGAGCACTCAGTGCACACATGGAGGTTGAAAACAGAGCAAAGTTGACAGACATAAAAAGCTCAGCTTTCTCTCATTGGAGTTAAATATGGCCATGGTCACTGAAAGGACAAGAGTGGTTTCCTTCTGTCCTTTGGATCCAAGGCATCATTAAAAACGAAGTTATTTTTTTAAAGAACAGTAGGAACAAAGTAACAATGGTGTTTTTTTTTCTCATTAAAACTAGTACATAGACTTTTTTTTTTCCAGGATCTCTTTAGTTGTTTACATTGTCTGTAGATTTTTGATGGTATGTTTGAAAGATGATACCCTGGGAAGTGATTTTATAATGCAAGTTTATTACTTTGCTGCCAGAATAAGGAGTAATAAGTGAGAGAATTCATCGTACTGCTTTCTGTTTAAACTGAAGGACTCCTCAGCTTCCAGTCTGATGCTTGCAAGGGCTGGGAGCATACACAGAGATGTAGAATGTTTTCCACACAATCCTTTAATATATTAATCTTAGTTTGAGTTACTGTTTGTGTCGTCAGAGAACTTACAGCATGAAAAGATGAGTAAATGTTTTTTTAAATTAGTGATGTACATAAAAATCTTGCATTTTGCAATCATGCCAGATGTCTTGTAGTGGCAATAGATCTTCACTAATTGTGCAAGCCTTTGAAAAGTACTAGTACCCTGTATTTAAAGATTTTTATATATTTTAGTAAATTGTTATATTGTTTCAAGTGATGTTTGTAGAGTCTAAAATGTGCATTGTCTACTTTCTACAACTTTCAAATGTCATTTCATGGGTGAGAACCTTAAAATAGCATTTCTTCCCTTTTATATGCTGTTTTGTAATATTTTATAAATCTCTATGGTGTCAAAACTCTATATTTGCATTATTCTTTAGAGAAGTTCAAAATATGAAAAAAATATTATATGTTTTCCCGATTTTGCACCGTTCTTTATTTTTTGGAGAGTTCCTAATTTTAGTTTTGTGCCATAGCCCTCCTTCTGTCTGCAGATACAAGCATGAATCTAAAGGCAACTAATTTTCTAGACTTCTGCTTGAAAGAGTCTTTATTTTATATTTATTTTAATTAAATAACTCAATGAGTTTTGTCAAAATATCTTTCTCAACTAAAGATATCACTCCAAGTTATTATAAGTCACAGGTTTTGGAGTGAGTCTGATGGGAGTATTATCTTTGCCCCTCTACTGGTCTAACTTCAGGTGTATTTATCCCCTCATCATGCTTTGTCCACTTATGTGCTCACTAAAGGAATTCTTGATCACAGAGAGTGTTCATGTCTTCCTCCCTGCAGAAATGCCCAGTATGATTAGATTCCTATGTCCCACACCCTTTCTAACAAGATACTCAAATAACTGACAATTCAATGTCTGTGTTATTTTGATAGTAGAGCTCCTGAGTGATCTGCTCATGACAGACTTGTTCTCCTAGCTTTTATGTCTGACAGTTTGGTGGTGGTGGTGGATAGTGATATCATGTAAGGACTAAAACAAACTGGAGTTAATGATATTAATGATTAAAAATGGGTATCTCTTTTCTTTTGCTACAGTTTCAGAATGTGAGATTAAGGTGCTGATATCAGCACAGAAAACAATACTAAGGCACCATTAAAGAGACAGAGAGAGGGAGAGGGAGAGGGAGAGGGAGAGGGAGAAGGAGAGAGAGAGAGAGGGAGAGAGGGAGGGAGGAGGGAGAGAGAGAGAGAGAGAGAGAGAGAGAGAGAGAGAGAGAGAGAGAGAGAGAGAGAGAGAGAGAAAGAGAGAGAGAGATGCAATCAGTGACTGCTGAGAGAAGAAGGATCAGTTTTCTTCAGGAATGAGCACCCTTAGTATGCTATCCAATCCCAAATGGCCAACCCTAAACACAAGTACACATGAGTACACTAAATGGACTCATTAGGTTGTTTGTGTCTGTGTGTGTGTGTGTGTGTGTGTGTGTGCATCAATAATAAAGAAGAGATCAGAAATCCAAGCAGGAGGAGAAAGGGGCATGGGAAGTGGAAGAGGAAAGGGTTAAAATTATGTAACTCTTGCATAAAATTCTCAAAATAATAAAAAGTATTTTGTAAAAATAATTGAAAGTTGCCAGTCTACCGAAAAGGAAACAGCAGGCAGATCTCAAACTGTCTCCCCAATCAGTGATGAAATTGAAGCAACTTGATCTAAGGCAATCTTGGTGGCATGTACATTGTGCTGGTGCACAGTTCAGGTGGATCTTGTGCATTATAAGTTGGAGGTTTCTAGTCTCTCCATAATTCTGGTTCATCTTGCAAAGGGTTTACTTCTTCACTTGTAGTCCAGGTTCGTGGGTTCCTAGTTTCTCAGGTACCTTCGCCTCTTTAGGGGACTTTTGTTTTCTCCAGGCTCTTCAGGCCATATTAAGACAAGTCCTAGGATTCTACACATGTGTGTCAAAAACAAGTCCAGCAGATTTGAAGAATTTGAAAAGCATCGCACCATAGGGAATGGGATCTAAAAAGCCAGTTCATGTACCCAGGATAAGTCCTGGGCCCATTGCCAGGCGACCCCAAAACAGATCAAGCCATACAACTGTAACCCTCATTCAGAGGGCCTAGTTTGGTCCCCTGCAGGCTCCCCAGCTGTCAGCCCAGAGTCTGTGAGCTCCCACTAGCTTGGATCAGCTGTCTCTGTGGTTTTTCCCATCATGATCTTGAGCCCCCACCCCTTGCTCCTATAATCCCTCCTCCCTCTCTTCAACTGAACTCCAGGGGCTTGTCCAAGTGCTTGACTGTGGGTCTCTGCATCTGTTTCCATCAGTCACTGGATATAGGTTCTATGAAGACAGTTAGGGTAGTCACCAATCTGTGTACAGGGGAAGGCTAGTTCAAGCACTCTCTCCACCATTGCTGTGAGTCTTAGCAGGGGACATCCTTGTGGGTTCCTGCTGTGAGATGTTCTGTATGGCAAATGTGTTGCTAAGAAAACACTGATTGGCCTATGGCTAGGCAGGAAGTATAGGCGGGACTAACAGAGAGACTAAAAAGAACAGGAAGGCAGAGGGAGGGACTGCCAGCCGCCGCCAGGACAAGCAGCATGTAAAGATGCTGGTAAGCCACGAGCCATGTGGCAAGGTACAGATTTATAGAAATGGATTAATTTAAGATATAAGGACAGTTAGCAAGAAGCCTGCCACGGCCATACAGTTTGTAAGCAATATAAGTCTCTGTGTTTACTTGGTTGGGTCTGAGCGGCTGTGGGACTGGCAGGTGAAAGAGATTTATTCTGACCATGGGCCAGGCAGGAAAACTCTAACTACAGGTTCCTGGGCATTTCTCTAGCACCAGATTTCTCCCTAACCCCATAATGGCTCACTCTGTCTAAATGTCTCATTCATTGCTCTCCCTCTCTGTCCCTCCTTCAACTTAGTCATCTTGAACCCTCATGTTTCCACCCCCCATCCCATCTCTTCCTCTTCCCTCTCCCAGTTTACCCAGGAGATCTTAACCCTTACCCCTTCCTGGGGCAATTCATGTGTGTCCCTCTTAGGGTCCTCCTCTTTACCTAGCTTCTCTGGTGTTGTGGATTGTAGCCTGTTTATCTTTTGCTTTGCATCTAATATTCACTTATTAGTGGGTACATACCATGTTTGTCTTTATGTGTCTGGGTTACCTCACTCAGGATGATTTCCCTATGGTACAATGCCTTACTCAGCCTTAATGTGGGGTGGGGGGGG
>CABHPR010120888.1:19522-32001 GCA_902168415.1 Peromyscus melanophrys
GGGGGGCGGGGGACAGTGGTTTGTAGCATGAGTCTTAGAGAGTCTTATTAATAAAGTCAAACCCGAGCTGGGTATTGAGGTGAACACTGGAAGGTCAGAGAGACAGAATAAGCCACAGCTATCTCACCTTGCCAGATCCTCAGCTGGTCTTGCTTCCTCAGACTGGAAGCCTCTATGTCCTCATATCCAAATGACTCTCAGCTGAACTGCTGCTAGAAGCCTGAATGCTTAACCAGCCACATGCTTCTCCAGGCCAAATGCCTCTCCAGGGCAAATGCCTCTCCAGAGCAAATGCCTCTCCAGAGCAAATGCCTCTAGTTTCTGGTCCTCACGCTTTATATACCTTTCTGCTTTCTACCACCACTCCCTGGGATTAAAGGTGTGGCTTTCTGGGATTAAAGGTGTGTATCACCGTGCCTGGCCGTTTCCAATGTGGCCTTGAACTCACAGAGATCCAGAGGGATTTCTGTCTCTGGAATGCTAGGATTAAAGGCGTATGCTACCACTGCCTAACCTCTGTTTCATATTATGGCTGTCCTGTTCTCTGACCCCAGATAAGTTTATTAGCATACACAATATTTTGGGGAACACAATACCCCCACAGTGGTTGATATGTAAAATGAAAACATTTAAATAAATAAATAAAAATAAAAAGAAAGAATTGGAGAAGCTTCCACTTTGTACTTGGCTTCAGTTTTTCCATCACATTTTCCATTTATTGCTGGTGTACCATGGATTTCCAGTGCCTCCCACAGCAGCCTGGATTTTCCTTGGGCTTTAACTGGGACCGGTTGCAGAAGATCTTTCTCAGCATTCATGCCCCCCACCCTCACATTAAGTCTATCAACTTTTGTGTCCCACTTGGTACAAGATTCAGCGAGAGAGTGTTCAACGCCCCCTGACTCAGAGTTCTTTAGCCACCTGGACAGAAATACCGAGAAGGCAAGACGCCCTTCAGAGTCTGGTCTCTGGAAGCTGTTACATTTCCTCAGTGCCTGACAGCACCAGGCAAACAGGCACAAAGAAGGAGCAGTAAGTGTCACCTTCAACTGCTAGAGACCCTAGGTTTATCTGAGTACAGGGACTTTGCCCCTCTGTGGGCCTCAGGTATGGAGACACTTGGCCATTCGAAGCAGCCAGTGTAAGAGCTCCAGCTCTAGCATTTGAGGGTTTTGAAGTCTTGACAGGAATCCTTCTGGCAACCATGGTCTGCACATTCTCTCACTGTCTCCATTCGTCTTTATAGCCTTGCACTCGTCCCTTCTGTTTCCACTTCAGGCGTTCTCCTGCCCCCAGTCATTGTGTGGGCTGTTTACCTCCTCTTGTAACTTCCTAAATACTGATTAATCATAGCTATTTGCTTGACCAATGATAGCCATTTATTTTAGACCAATTAACCATTTCTATTGATCTATGTGCTACCCCGAGGCTCTTTTACCTCATCTATGTACTTCCCATTCTGCTCACTCTGCTTCTCATGACATCTCCTCTGACTCCACCCTTCTTCTTCCCAGCATTCTCTCTGCCCCCAAAATCCTGCCTACCCATCAACCAGTCAGCTCTTTATTAACCAATGAGAGTAACATATATTTACAGTGTACAAAGGTTGTTCCACAGCACTTGCCTCCAGTCATAGTGGTCTCTTCAGCAGAGGTAGTACCTCTAACTAAGATGGAAATGGATTATTGAGACTTGTGACTGTAAAAAGCTGGTTGTAAACAATTTCAAACAGTCCTCTGAAGCCTCCACTTGAGATTTCCCCACTTTACTGTAACCTGCCTGTTGTATTAGTCAGGGTTCTCTAGAGGAACATAACTCATTGAATGAATATGTATATTAGGACGCCTTACAGGCTGTGGTCCAGCTAGTCTAACAATGGCTCTCTATGAACAAAACGTCCAAGAATCCAGTGTTCAGTCCACAAGGCTGGATGTCTCAGCTGCTCATCAGTACACACCAGAATCCTAAAGCAGTAAGCTCTAATGCCAGTGAAGGACTAGACTTGCCAGTAAGTGCGAAAACAAGCAGGCAATTACAGCAAGCTTCCCTCTTCCATGTCCTTCCTGGAGGCTGCCAGCAGAAGGTGCATCCCAGATTAAAGGTAGATCATCTCACTCAAATGATCTGGATTAAAGGTATATCTTCCCACTCAAAGATCCAGGTTAGAAGTTGGTCTTCCCACTTAAAATGATTAAGAAAAATTTAATAATAAATTTAAGAAAAATCCCTTAAAGGTGTGCCAAGTCATTTGGGTTTCAGTTTATTCCAGCTGTTGTCAGGTTGACAACCATCACACCGTCTAAGTGACCCACCAATGTATTTGAAAGAGTAGTGATTTGTGATTTTTCTTTTTGTTATTGTTCTTCTGTCATTACAAAGACCTCACCAAGCTGTCAACACACTGGAAAACACAAACCAGGGTGACTTGAATCTGTGCTCCTAGGCCACAGTCACTAATGTTTGGCTTCAGAATAAACTTACTCTTACCCAACCCTACCCCCACACCCAAACAGTCCTAGTAGCTGGGGCTGTGTCTTCAGAGTCAGGAAGATCACCTGCAATATTTGGAATGTTGAGGACAGTAGATGCAGGGATGAAGGTGCTCCAGCAGACTCTTTGAGTGGCATCTTTATTCCTCCATGCAGCAAAGAAATCACAAGAGAGCCCAATAGCTAAGTAAGGAGTCCAATCACTCCATTCCCAGTGTCTTTATTCAGAGCAGAATAAACATCAGTTTACTGGGGAAGGAAGTGCTTATAGACTTGAAGAACTGACATTAACACTAACAGTGGCTGACACAGTTCAACAATGCTTTATACCTGCCTAGAACTTAGAGAGAGGTGGGTCCCCCTGCTGCATCTCATAAACAGTGGTAGAGAGTTTAATGTCTTGTTGTGGCTCTCAGAGCTGTGGTTAATGCTTTGGGCTTAAGGAGGACAGTTTCTTAACCCCATGATAGCATTTCCTGATCATTTCTGAAGCTCCAGTTGAGATCCAGAGATTTTAACTTCTACCCTGTTGTGAATTTATTAGTGTCCTTTTAAAACACTGAATGCCAAAGCTGTAAGATTTTTATTATTTTTAACTGTGTGTGTGTGTGTGTGTGTGTGTATGTGTGTGAGTGTGTGTGTGTGTGTGTGTGTGTGTGTGTGTGTGTGTGTGTATGTGTGTGTGTATGTGCATGTGCATGAGATCTGGAATCTTCCTGGAGCTAGAGTTATGTGCAATTATGAGCTGTTAGACATGGATGCTGGGAACTGAATTCAGTCTTCTGCAAGAGCACTCTTAATGAATGAGCTCTCTCTCCAGTCCCCGAATATCAAAGTTTAAAACCCCAACACTTCTGAATGCAACTGTATCTGAGTTCAGGACCTTTACAGAGGTGATTAAATAAAAATGAGGTTACTTAGAAGGGGCTCTAATCCAATCTGTCTTACAGAGGGACACCATGGATGTCATGCACACTGGCATGAAGAAAGACCATGTGATAACAACCTTGGCCAGGGAGTCGGGCCTCAAAAGAAGTCAAACCTCAGCAGACTCCAGTCTTGGGATTCAAGCATGCATAACATGAAAGAAAAAGGCCTGTGGTTTATGGCACCCATCTAGCAAACCAGAGCATAGCATTCTTCCTTCCCCAGCAGTGGGTTTTGCTTGTATCCTGAGACGCAAGAGAACCACTCTTCTCCTAAGACAAATGAGTTTTATGCCTCCCCTTCCAAGAAGATAAGGATTTTTCAGATAACTTCTTGGACTGGGGAGTATCCTTGCCACACTGACAGTGAAGAGTTGTACATCACAGGACAAACACGTCAATGACAATGGAAAGACACCAAGAATTAATTGCCTCAGCAGTCAAAAATCACCACCATTACCACTAAAGAAATTACACCAAGCATGATGGTGCACACCTTTAATCCCAGCACTCCAGAGGGAGAGACAAGAGGATCTCTGTGAGTTCGAGGCCAACTTGGGCTATGCATCAAGTTCTAGGCCAACCAGAACCTTGTAGTGTGACCCTGCCTCAAAACAAAGCAAACAACAAATCCCCCTGCTCTCTACCTACAGCCTTCCTCATGGACACCTGATGGAGGTTGGAGAAGAGTCCCTGAGTGATGACTGTAATTCACCCCTATGCTCAGGAACTGAAAACTGGTATGTTAGTTCAGGAACCCAACAGATAACTCAATAACAATAAACATGTCATTTTAAAAGGGAGCTGAGCATCTCTATAAAAAATTCTCCAAAGAAAACATCCAAATGGTGAATAAACACATGAAGAGACTCTTGACATAATTATTCAGCAGAAAAAGGCAAAGCAAAACCAGGGGCTACTACTCCTTATAAATTAGACTGACTAGAACTTAAAAAAAATCCTGAAATACTAAATATTGTTTAGAATATCAGGAAGTAAGAACCCTCTCACACATTACTGAAAAGAACATAATATACTATATCTGCTTTGGAAAATGCTATCAGTTACTCAAATTACTAAAT
Source organism: Peromyscus melanophrys (assembly GCA_902168415.1). Taxonomy (NCBI): domain Eukaryota; kingdom Metazoa; phylum Chordata; class Mammalia; order Rodentia; family Cricetidae; genus Peromyscus; species Peromyscus melanophrys. The sequence continues at coordinate 24,020 of CABHPR010120888.1, forward strand.
ATGAAGTTATTAGATGACTTGTCAACTCTACTCCTAGTTATATACCCAAGAGAATGAGAACACATAGGCACACAGAAATAAGATCAGAAGTAAGACTCAAAGCAATTTAGTGAAGGACAGTGTGTCTTTATAAGGAACATGTAATGTAGCCTGCATTTCCCAGAAACCCAGAAAGGTTATTTTAGCAAGGAAGTTGCATGATCACACAGTTTTTATTATGCTTATTTTACAAAAAAGAACTCGGGTTGTAAAGTGACAAATGGTTTGGGCTAGGGACCATTGGCAGCAATGAGACCACAGCCAGGGGTATTACATGAACTGGTCATTATTTGGATTTAGATTGAAATTAAAGGTGTGTTAAAAAGGTTTTAAGACTTTTTGACCATTTCTTGACTATAATAATCCAGACTTTAATGTCTAGAGCACATTAAGGAAAACAAAAAATGTAAAACAAACCTTAATTTATAGCCTTTTCACTTATACTAGTGTTCCTCAACTTTCCACAACAACAAGAAAACAGCTCTATGAAATACTTTATCTGCAGGGCATCTTTGATGCACTTCTGAGGTCATCGATCACCTTTCATTGGAAAAAGTTTTCCAGGAAGGAGACATGGTACCAAAACTACCAGGCAAATTAGGTGTTAAATGTATCACTCAATTAAAGAATTTGAACATTTTGGTGATAATGCTTTCTTTTGTGCAAGTTTATAATGAAAGTCTAATGCCATCACACAGGAAGGCAATCAAATTATAAAATGTTGCTATTGTCTCTAAAAACAATTACTCCTACAGAAAAGCTAGCATGTCTTATAAGTTTTATGCTAACGTTGTAAAGTTCAAGGCAGAGCAAAAGTTATGTTTTTCATGTTTCCCATTTTTATCCTTTTATATCTTCAGCAGTCTATTTTTCCACAGGGCTAAGAGATAAATATTCATGTCTCACAAGGTTGACTACAGCACATAATCAACATTTTGTTTTCAAGACCTTGAAGCATTTCTTAAAAACTTACTCCTGTGTCGACCGTTACCTATCATCAGACAGACTGTCAGTTTCACCATCTGTGAAATGGAATTTAGTGTTTATAGCTGCTCATGGTGTCACTTGACAGTTTCCTCCCTTTTAAGGATCTCACAGCACCTTTCCTACTATTAGAAGAATGCATTCTCTTTAGGCTGCTTCCCACTTCTCTCTCCTCATCCATGAAGCAATACCTCCTGCCACAGGATGATTGGGTCGGAATTCTGTTCAGGCACAAAACAGCAGCAGCCCATGAATAATCATAGCACTAGATCTGAGCTTCATCTAAAAGGTGTAATTATACATTAAATGACCCAGTTTATACTGGACATCTGCAGTACATAGCTATAATTAATCAAGAATGGCTAGGTGTAAAAGTAGTAAGTGTTTTCCACAGAAAAGAGAACAATGAGTATGATGCTCATCTCTCTCTTTTATTCACTTTTTAAAAAATATAAGTAACTCTTAAAAAATTGGCTCTTGGTACCACAAGATAAATCAGTGACTGAAGGCAGCTGTGGCCACACCTGACAACTAGAGTTACTGCAGATTCAGTGCTGGGATTGCAGGAGAATGTAGTGTACCTGTTGTTAAAATTTCTTCCTGGGGACACAAGTGATGTCTACACTTCCTTCTAAATTCCCAATGAGAAACTGAGGCACGATTCCACACAAGTTCACACTGGTGAACCAGATTTAGTTTATTGGACTTATTTACAGAACATAGATAAGGTGTTACCTACAAGAGTGTGGGCACTCCCCCTAAAAGGCTGCACAGGGAAGTATACCCCGCAGGGTTGATGGCTTTCCCATGGCTGCATAGAAAACACCCCTTCCTGTAGTTTTCCCCAGCCTATACACTCTAGCCCTGAGGGTCTCAGGACAATTCCCACCCCTTTCTGAGGGAATGTAAACAGACGACAAGCCCAGCTGGGGTGATCATTTGCAAGTGGGCACAGCTGAACTCCCAAAGGTGGCAGCTGTTTGTCTCAGAGAATAGTAATCATATCTAACAATTCCCCCACTCCTGGAACCTTTTACTTCGGGGATTAGAACTCAGATTTTGTGCTTACCGGCAGATACTTCACTGAGACATTTTTCTTAGCCCCTGAAATGGTTCTTTTAAAAAAAATCCTTTATTGATGGGTTCAAAAGTAAAACACCAAGAAAATATTTTACTATGTTCAAGAGAAGTAGAAAAGAAGAACAAAGTGAAGAAGTAGAGAAGAAAATCTGGGAAATTTCAGCTTAGGCATTCCTTCATGAGAAGTTAAATGATTGGATATGTTTCTGCTACACTAGGGCTTATGCAGTCCTAAGAAAATTAAAGTATGCAAAAGGATCCAGAAAAAGCAGTGTGCTTTCCAAGATTAAATGCATCTCAGTCTAAGCAAAAATTAAAAAAAAAAATTGGCACTATACTGGAAGAATTTTAGGTCCTGAACTGAAAAGAAGTTTCGTTCATCAAACTTCCACTGGACACCCACTATCTTACCTGGTCTGGCCCCATTTCTGTAAATACAAAAATGAAGAATACTGAAGAACAAGCAAAACAGAAAACTCTAACTCTTTACGTGACTAAATTATCAGCAGAACCATGAGAAACGAACGCTAACTGCTTAGCCTGGAGGAAGCAGAAAAGCAGAGCAGCAGTCAGCCTCACTGGGAAGTGGCATTTGACACATAAATAGTTGTCTGTAGGTGGGATGGGGAAGAGATGGGAGTTTTAAGGTCGCTTATAGCCATTTGGAAGTGTTTAATATCACATCAAACACATTTAAAATGTGCCTGGCCCTGATATTGAGGTTTACTTTATAGTTCATGAATAATGCTATTAACTAAGCTACATTTGACAAGATGCTAAAATGCTACATTTTATGGATATGAGACTAAAAATTTATCAATTTGATTTCATGGATCTTTCATCCAGTTAATACAATGCTGGAGCATCCAGTGTTCTGTCTCTCTGAAAAATACCTAAGATAGTTAGCCTAAAGGAAAGAAAGGGATAACGGCTGGGTTGTGGACATTCCAGTCCATGCCTGGCTCGCCTTAATAGCCAACTGTCACAATAGCCACACTTGAGCCTGTGGTGAGACAGCACCTAGCTGCCAACATAGTTGACAAAGGAAGTTTATTCCTGGTGGTGGGGGATAAGTAAAAGTGGGGGACAGAAAGGGGGTGAGGGTAGCAATAGCCGCTTCTGGAGCATACCCACAGTAACCTTACTTCCTCTCATGAGATTCTATTCTCAAAGGTTCTACTGCCACCCAATAGTGCCACACGCTGACGACCAAGACTTTGATATAGGCCCTTTGGGGGACATAGCCAACCAGGGGGAAAGTGCATTTCCCCCTAAGCTCTCATGTTTTCTTAAACTTCCAGAAAACCACAATTTCTGTGGTGTCTACAGGAAAATGTCTGGTGGAAAGGCATTCTACCACAGGAGTTGACTTAAGCATAGACTCTGGAATGATCTATATTTTAACAGGGCAGGATCCTAGTCCCAATAGGCTGAGTGGCTTCTACAAACAGAACTGTATTTCACACAGTCCGGGAAACTGGTAAGTCCATGATGGAGACGCTGGCAGATAGGCTTCATAGATGGCTGTCCTCTTACTGTGTCTTCACACAGAGGGAGCATTAAAGATGCTTGCTCTCTGGCCTCTGAGGTTCTACCCTGTGAAGGAACAGCTCCCAAAGGCTTCACCTCCTATCACCATCACATTGAGGTTTAGTAGATGTCACTGCATGGCTTTGGAAAGAGCAGAAATACTTAGCTTTGTATCAGTCACTTCTGTGTTGCTGTGGACAGACTCCCAACAGAAGCAGCCTAAAGGAAGAAAGATTTGTTTGGGCATATGTTTTCAGGAGGTGTAAGTTCATTGTGGTGGGGAAGACTTGGCAGAATAGCTCGGGTTGTGCCAGGGAAAGTATGTTTGAGGCTGTTCTCTGGTGATCAGGAAGCAGAGAGATTGAGATAGGAAGTAGGAGCCAGTATCATCTTCAAAGGCCTTCCTTTACTGAGCTACTGCTGCCAGTGAAGCCCCATCATCTAAAGTCTCCCAAATAGCATCAGTACCTGGGGACTAAGCGTTCCCAGTGTAAGCCTGTGGCAGTCCGGATTCAAAGGAAAACAGATGTGTACCATAAGAAATAAAACAATTGATTAACCTTCTGTAAACATACACATTTCCATATTTGAATATGACATTATCTCTACCCTGTAATCAGATCGGCAAAAAAGCCTGCATGATGGGCCACTCTGAGACTATATTTCCTCTGAGTCTTTAATTATAGGTAAATCCCTATCTTCCCTTTTTTATTTATAACATAAAGAGCAAACTGTAGTGCTATAAATATGATGACTTTGAAGTGTCACACTGTCACATAAAAGACTTTCTAGAGTTGTAATACATTGTGGCAGCCTCGATAACCCAGTGCTTTTATCTGATATTTTCCTTTAACTCCAAAAATGGCAAATGTTCTTAAAATGTTTTCTTTACCAAGCTGACATTAGGACAAGAAAAGATGAGAAAGACCCTTTGCTTCTTTGCTTTTGGAATGCATCAAATGATACATCTTCCTTTCAGTACCCAGCACTTAAGAAAGTTTGATTTTCTTTGTGAATTGTCATATGCAAAAAAAATCACAACTTGATTGATGCAATGCAGCATACATCTTCAGACCAGACTGTGAGGGATTATGCAGAAGACCTTCCTGCAAATATGGAGTATCCACAGGTTCCTAAGCATTTGGGTTCAGAAAGATGGCTGGTAGGGAGTGGGGTGGACAGATGGCCCAGCAGTTAAGAGCGCTTGTTGTTCTTGCAGAGGACTGGGTTTGGATTCTCAGTACCCACGGGGTGATGCTCACAACCATTTGTAGTAACTCCAGTTCCAGGGGATCCAAGACCTTACTCTGACCTCTGCAGGCACCAGGCATAAATGTGATGCACATGCACACATGCAGGCAATCCCCCAAACACATAAAATAAAATAAACAAATCTTTTTCAAAAAATTTAAAAAGATTGCGGGTGGCCCAAATGTGGAAAGTAAGTAAATTTTTTAAAACAAGAGAAGCAGACAATTTTAAATGCCAAATAAGATATAAATATTAAATCTGAAAAAGTCATGATTGAAATCCCCTTTTGATTTCCATTAGCAGCATTTTTTGCCACACACTGTGCTTTCATAGTTCCATATTAGTAGTCCTCAAAAAGAGTAGTAACTGCTGTGCTTTCTCATTTTGATATGCCTGCTCCTGTAAAGAACTGATTCTTACAGTGTTCTTGTTAAATATTTATTCAGGCTTTTGTTATGAAGTTAAAATTATGTTCTTCAAATACTAGAATGAGAAATCTCTTCTCTGTCCATGAACTCCAAGCATCCAGGAAGTCTCCTCTCCTCCCAGTCACCTGTCTCCCCTGTCTTAAGCACATCTCACACTCTCCCAAAGAACCATCATCGAGACCCACAATAAATATTTGTGTTAAAAATTTCTAAGTGCATTTGATATCCTTATCCTTATATCCACAGGGAATGGTACCTCTCACCCCTCATCAAAAATTCTTCTTTTTGCATCAGGAAGAGAGATCATTACAGAAATCCACAACTGGTCAAAATGAAGAGATCAACTAGGAATGCATCAAACGATATATCTTCCTTTAGTACCCAGCACTTAAGATAATCCAGATAAGCCATCTGTCCACCCCACTCCCTACCAGCCATCTTTCTGAACCCAAATGCCTAGGAACCTGTGGACACTCCATATTTGCAGGAAGGTCTTCTGCATAATCCCTCACAGTCTGGTCTGAAGATATATGCTGCATTGCATCAATCAAGTTGTGATTTTTTTGCATATAACAATTCACAAAGAAATGTGATTTCTGATGGTTTGCTGATCTCCAATGAATAGATTTACAATACAACTTCCATGCCTAAGGATAGGAAACATCTTGGAAGAGACAGTGAAAAGTAAGAACCAGATGATCAGGACATCTTTTCTTTTCTTAAAAAAAAGAAAAGAAAAAGAAGAAGAAGGGGGACACTAACTAAAAATGTAGATCTGGGAGGTATGATCAAAATACATTGTATGAAAGAATAAAAATTTTGCTTTATTTTTTAATTGGGATTAAAATTAAAATATAAGTTTAATGCTCACATTAAACAATTTGGTTAAAAGTTTGGAATTAAGCATCATTTGTAGGAGACTAGAAGGTACTTTTATAATTGAGCTGAGTTACAAAAGTAAAATTCTTGAGAATCGGGAAAGACACAGAGATTACGTAGGTTCAATTCCCAGCTTCCTCCCTATGAGCCTCTTCTCTGAGAAGGAACTATGACTCCAGCTTTCTGTGTGACTGTTGCAGTGGCTGTTTGAACAAGGAAAATCAAAAGAATATGGACAAGATTGCAAATTCATAGCACTCCAAAATTTTTTCACAGAAGTGTGTGAATTTTATTACTACCTTTTATTCTGGAAATGAGGAAATGGCACTTTTAGACACTTATAAAGCCTCCAATGTGCTCATTCTCTTCTTTTGGATGAATAAATATTTTGAAATAGTTACATAATATATTTTATCACTTTTACAAACTAGGCATAATCAATTTAATTTACCTTAAATGATATTATACATCTATCAAATGAAAGTAATACTTATATATCAGGATAGATTTGATATTCGTAAATTAGAGTATAATATTTCTATATTTCTTTAGGATAGATTGTATATAAATTGCAACACTATCAGGAAGATTTATTTATTGATTTGTATTATTGATTGAGCTATTCTCAGGTTGTAAGCCAAGAGTAATCAAACTTCTTGTCACAAAGCATACATAGAGCTCCTTCTCCTGAACTCCCATAACCATGACAGCACTCCACACAGTTCATCTCCTCTCTATTTTGAAATTATTCATTAAGCCTCTTCTGCATGTGATTGATCATTGTGGCTGGGGTGATTTCAAATTTGTGCAGCAATAGCCTCAGAGGTACATTGATTCAAACATGTTTTATGAACGGGGAAAATGAAGCCCACAGGGAATTTCCCAAGTACCCAAGTTTACACAGCAGGAAGGAATTCCTCTCTTATGCCTTTGTGTTTTGCTACATTGCTGTGTGTCTAGGGAAGAGAGTTTTCTTTCCCATGATTTTAGTTCCTATCTTAGTCAGGGTTTCTATTGCTGCAACAAAACACCATGACCAAAAAGCAACTTGGGGATGCAAAGGGTCTATTTGGCTTACACTTCCATATTGCTGTTCATATTGAAGGAAGTCAGGACAGGAGCTCGCACACAGGATCCTGGAGGCAGAAACTGATGCAGAGACCACAGAGGGATGCTGCTTACTGGCTTGCTCAACATGGCTTGCTCAGCCTGCTTTCTTATAGAAACTAGGACCACAAGCTCAGGGATAGCATCATCCACAATGGATTGGGACCTCCCCCACCAATTACTAATTAAGGAAATGCCCTACAGGCATACAACCTGATCTTATGGAGGCATTTTTTTTTTAATTGAGATTCCCTCCTCTCAGATGACTTTGCTTGTGTCAAGTTAACATAAAACTGTCCAGCACAGTGACTCTTTATGTTGTGTTATGGGTTCTTTCTTGTAGATTTTATACAAACATCCATCCCACTACGTGTTTCAGGAAATTCTGCTTTGTAGATTTTGAGGGGGAGGTGTTTGCACTAGTGTGTACGTGTATCCTCTAAGAATTGGCCTTGCTGATGGTGTTTGGCAACAGTCTGCCCCTGTGCTTCATGGTTCCATGCCAGCAGCCCCAGTGACAAAACATGTTAAGAGAGAAAAGAGGGTGAGGCTTAGAAAAGATACATTTTAGCCTACACACCCCTCTCTACTCTACCAAGGAAATGATAATCTGTATATACTTAGATGAACTTAATAGAGTACACACACACACACACACACACACACACACACACACACACACAC
>CABHPR010120889.1:0-11220 GCA_902168415.1 Peromyscus melanophrys
GATTAGGAAGGCAGAAATGGCTGTTGTCTTCTTCAGCATCTCTTTCATAGAGGATGCGATCTCCTGACTTAGTTTTGAAGGTTGAGTAGCATTTCCTCTGGTAAAGATAAAAGGGGGGCATAACATCTTTATTTTTTAATAAGAATAATTCTTCACTTGCAGTTTGCAATGGCTTTCTTTATGCATTTAATAGCTTAAATAAAGATTTATGCCCTTTCTCTGACTGAGAATAAATTATATAGATACATGAATGTCTCCCCCTCACATGGCAAAGATCAAGACCAGCATCACAGTTTCAGAAATATAATTATATTTCTGGTGGATAGAGTACTGCTCTGCAGAAAACACCTATATCACCCCGGCACTTGTTGAATAAAAATGTGCATATTTTATTCATAAAGGTCAACTAATTAGTAAGGCTGAATTTTTACAAAACAAAATTTAAAAGCCAATTATTCTAAATGGTAGGAGTCTAATGATTATATATTTAATATGCTGAATTATCCGTCCAAGTATGGAAGGGTTGAGAGAGGGGCAGACAAAAGGAAGGGGGGAAGGAAAAAATATATAAAGGAATTAAGGAATGCAGATGGAGAGTGATAGGGAGAGGGAAGGAAGCTTTTAAATACTGCTTAGTTTGCAGAATCTCCAATGTGATCACCTTTACTAGTCCACAATCAATTATGAATGCCTAATTCTAATATCATAAGAAACAAACTACAGGATATGAATGTTTTTCAAACAATACACACAGAAATGAGAAGCAATTACTGCCATAAAAAATGATACAACTATGAGTGGCAAAATCAAAGGAGAAAATTCTGGAGCATAACTGCAATAAAAAGAACACATCAAAGGGAAAACTCAAAATTTCCCAGATAAAATCCACATTTTCCTAACAACATTAGAATGCACACGCACATGCACAAGCACACATGCAAGCACCTCTCTTCAGGTTGAACATCAAGAATTTTATCAAAGCAGTGTATAAGAAATATATTTTTATGTTAAAAATAAACTGGAGGACTTACTCTTGAATTCAAATTCTCAGATTGAAGTCATGCTGTTCATTTTATAAAGTACAATTATGATGGAGTCACAACACTGACTTTAAATCTTTAATGGCTTCCTGTTATTTACAGAAACAAACATGAAGTCATCCTGACAAAAAAGCAGAGGCTGGAAAAGGCCATGCATGTGATTCTGTGAAGGCTACTCAATGCACAAGCAAAGTTCACAAGCAGGACAGAGCAATGACCGGAGCTGGGTAACACATAGTCACCACTGAAAATTTGGTGCAGCCTGATGCTCCCCAGAACACCAGAGCATAAACGGCACACACGGGGTATGTCATCCTGAAGCCAAAGGAGCTCTTATACCCCTGGGTCAGTCAGCTGTTGACTGCAGGATGCACCAAGATGGGCATCTTACATTTTCTTACCAGTTCTGAGTGAGACGTTTCCTGTAGATCAAAGGAGATAAACTGGAGGAAGCAATGCCCAGCACGCCCAGCAGCTGGACACACTGCCCAGTCTGAAGGCAATCTAGGTGGGTTCCATTAGTATTATCTATACATTAATAAGGCACCTTACTGTCTTTTCGTTCCTTCCTTCCCTCCAATCACCGATCTTGGTTAATATAACTCGGTCCACAAACAACCACACAGCACCCGCTTCCACTGTGATGACTTGACAGGGTCTCCTCCTGCAGACTGGACCCCTGATACCTCTTTTTGTTCTTTGAAGGCACTACATTATTCTTTACAACCAGCTACAAGCCTTCTTTGCTCTTTAGACATATCAGTGTATTAGTTACTTTTATTTTACTGTGGTTATACTACCTGTGGGAGGAAAGAGTTATTTTGACTTATGGTTTCAGGGGGTTCCTTGGGCCTGTATGCTCAGCTGAGACAATGTAGGGGTAGTATTATGTGATGAGAAAAGCCATCATTAATGGGCAACCATGAAGTACAGTGTGACACAGGAAGAACCCAGAGATAATATAATCTTGAGACCTCCCTTACATCCTTGACTTTCAAGATCTCCCCCAAAGAGAGAGCTCTGTATACCAAGCGTTCAAATAATAAGTCTAAATATTACATGTTCAAGTCATAGCAAACAGTCACTCATTTTTATCATTGCAAGGACTTCTCTCTAATTGGCTGCTTGGTATTCTGCATCATCTGTTAAGCAAGCTGACTGGTCAGCTGGATTATTAGTTCTTTGAGGACAGGGATTGTATGTGGCTCTGCCTTTGACTTAAATAGGGTCTGGCATAAAGTAGATGCCCAGTGACTGACAGTTGGGCAAATCCATACTTCCATAAGAATAATGTTCTTTAGGGAAGATCAAGTCATTCACCCCAGTTCTGCTTTCTGCTTACATTGACAATCTCTGTGAGCAGGTCTCTGAGCTAGCTAGTATAATCAGGCTATTTGCTTGTAACAAAGGACATTTTAGGTGAGAGGTACATCGTCCCTCTCGGTGGCTTAGGATATGCCATTTAAAGACAATAACAAAGCAGTTCAAGCAACTGCTGATTCAAATACCAGAGCTCCCTGGGCATTGGACATTGGATTCCGTTACCACCAAGAGTGAATTTTTAAATGTAGGGATCAGGAGAAGGCACTTAGTTGAACCACACATTTCCAGCTTACCTTTGTCTCAGTTCTTTATAGAAACAAATCTTCCTGACCTTGATGATTTCTCAAAGAATTTGGACTGTTTTCTTTCTTAGGGTTCTCTCAATTTTTATGAGGGAGATCTAAATGTTCTGGCAGTTTTGGCTGAAGTAAACCCTATAAACCAACAAGTATACTGATCACAATTACTAATTAATCATAAATTGAGTTTTTATATAGGGCCATGCCAACATCTGGACCAAGAAACAATACATCAAACATCGAATGTACTAGGTGCCTTCTAGTGATCCTACTTTACAAAGAGTTGCCAGTATCCTGGCATCTATCACTACAGAGTAATTCAGCCACTTTAAGGATAAAGAGATTCATATGATACATAATTTTTCTTCTGAAATATTTTCCTTTTTCGTTAGCAAGCTGTATTTATATATACTATGCATTATTATGATGTGATATTTTGATAAATACTGCCATAATTGGAATGTCCCCTCTAAAACACACATTGAGATTTAACTGCTGTTGTGACAGTAGTGAAAAGTAGTGTCTTGAGGATATGGTCACAGAATGAAAGTAGCTCCTTCATGAGTAGATTAGGGTGATTATTAATTTCATAGGTTAGTTGTTATAGGAGTGAGCTCATGATGAAAGGAAAAGATTGGCTTGGTTTTTCCATCTCATGTGTGTTTTTTTGTCTTGTGATGCCCTTGATCACTATGCAGGTTAATTTTATCAACTTGATACAAGCTAGAGGCATATGGGAAGAGAAAACCTTAATTGAGAAAATACCTTCATCAGATAGCCTGTATGCAAGTCTGTAGGGCATTTTCTTGATTATTGACTGATGTGGGATATCTGATCTCATAGTGGGTGGTGCCAAACCTAGGCAGGTGATCCTGGGTTGTGTAAAAAACACAATATAGAGCAATATGGAACAAGCCAGTAAGCAGCATTCTCCTATGACCTCTGTTTCAGGTTCTCCAGGTTCCTGCCTTGAGTTCCTTCCCTGACTTCCTTTCATGATAGACTATAAGCTGTAAAATGAAATAAATCACTTGCTTCCCTAGTTGCTTTTTGTCATAGTGTTTTATCAAAACAATAGAAATCAAAGTAAAACAGCCATATTTGATACAGCCTATATTTTGTCATTTAATATGTCCTTCCAAATTCAAATTTCCAACCTATAGAACTGTGCAAAATATAATTATTTCCCCTTTAAATAATCCAGATTGTGATATCCTGTCACACACCATAAAATGAAATAAGACATATGCAATATAAAGTTATTATTACAGCAATTAATTAACATAACCATTATCTCATTTATGTGGATTTTTTATGGTAATATGTTTGAAATTTGTTTTGCCAAATTTTAAAAAATAAACATTATTATTGACAATAGTTACTCTTCTTTGAACAAAATATCAAACCATATTCCATTCATCTATCTCGCTGAAACTCTTGATGGGGGCAGATACTTTGTACTTATCATCAACTCACTTATTTTCATGAGATTCATCTGTGGTGATGTTTTACATCACTTCCCATTATTGCTGTGTCATGTCCTAATGGGTGAATGTGCCAGAAATGATTATCCTTCTTGCATTAGTGGGCATTTGAGTTGCTTTCCATTTGGAGCAAGAGGAGTAATGACATGAAAATCTTCACACATGTCATCAGGTGAACCTGGTTCACATTTTTGTTGAATTCATATCTAAGAGTAGACTTGCCAGGTCAGAAACTCTGTATATTTAGAGTTTGGGAATGTTGTCCAAGAAAAGTTCTCTACAGTAACAATATCAACCCTAATCTAACTTTAATAGAATCCAGAAATTCATTGTAAAGAGGGACATGTGAGTTCCTGATGCAAATCCAGCGTGGATGACAAAGCATGAAGTTCGTAACTGTTCTACATGAGTGCATTCATTCTCCTGCACTAAAGGTAAACTGATAACTATAAAGGATAAGAACATACCTTGGTAAACATTATTTGCTATGTACATTTCCCTTGTGTCAAGAAGACATCACCAAATTCCCATTCTCCCCCATTTTCCTGCTTTTCCTCAAAAATATTTATTCTAGTTATTGAAGCATTTTTTCAGTAAAATAGCACTGCATAATAAATAAATATATATTATACATACATACATATATATATATATATATATATATATATATATATATATATATATATGATTGTGGTGCTTTACTACATTAGGAAGAAGTAGCTAGTGTCCCATAACTGAGAACTTTGCTGTAAGGACACTGACTTAAATTCTGTTAAACTTTCATGAAAAGACAGAAGAATTTTTTAAGTAATAAAAGGGGTATGTACTTTTAAATTCTGCTTTCCCTGTGACATCTTGATAGGACCATCTGATATTGGCATCTGTTTGTGCTGCTGCCCAAACACCTTCTAAAGTACCGACTGGAACAGCTCTCAGCACATGATTGGGCTTAGTTGTTCAAGATACTCAACAGTGTGATTCCTGAGCACTCGGGGGACAGTTCTTGGAGATGGATGAATATCGCCATGCAATTCTCTCTCTCTCTTTCTCTCTCTGTATGTGTTTTGATTGGTGGACAGTTTTGCTCTAATGTGATTTCATAGCTTCTCTAATTCTGAATTAGTACCAAGATGAACATGTGTATCTTTCACATGATCTCACTCAAACTCATTTGAATCTATATGGAGACATAAATAAAATAAATGACATTGCAATTTAGATTCACCTAAATATAAAAATTCAACTGATTGAAAAGTTATTCAATTTCCATGTATAAACTTAGTAATGGTAAATGAGTGCCTACTATTTGTTAGATACAGTACCTATCTTTGATAATCTAGCAGCATTGCATTATTATAACAAAATATTTGAGATAATTAATTCATAAAGAGAAAAGGCTGGTTTGCCCACCCATCCTCTTCTCAGACACCCCACCCACTTCAGAAGTCAGTCGATGTAGTGTACTGTGACATGGACCCCAGGCAGAGTCACCAGACCCAGTTTGCCTGCCCACCAGTCATGCCACCCCACAGTGCACCCCAGGAACCATGTGGTATATTGCACTCCTGACCCCAAATAAAGACTCCCTACTCTGGCCTCCACTCCACCCACTTCCATCTGAGGATAGTGTGGCAACTTGTGCCCTCCTCCCACAGACAACTATCCACACCCACTGTGACCCCAACCTCTGCTACCCAAGGACCACTTGAATGATACAATGAGCCCTCCAGAGACTTCTGAAGATCAGCAATGAGAATCTTCTAAGCCTAGAGAAAGTCTATGTCCAGGCCCAAAAAATTATACCTATCATCATGAATGTGATAGCCTAGACCTAGAGGGGCAAACATTGCATGTTTTCCTTCATGTGTGGATGTTGGCTTTGAATATTTCAATATGTGTGTTTCATTTGGAATGCCCATAAGTGTTTGAAACTAGAAAGGGGCTTTAGGGAAGGAAGTACTTTTTCAAGAGATGAAAGCTAGAATACATTTAGGATGATCTACTCTTATGTTCTTATGGGAAGTACTAATTGAACTCCGTGGATAATTATATATGATATGATATGATATGATATGATATATATATATATATATATATATATATATATATATATATTTAAAGCAGAAGGCATGAAGTTGGGAGGGATGAAATGTTGAGAGTAATTCAGAGGTAGAGAGAAGGAGGAGTGGGGGTGGATAATGTGTGTGTGTGTGTGTGTGTGTGTGTGTGTGTGTGTGTGTGTGTGAAATTCTCAGAGTAAATAACATTTAAAAAGAAAAGAAATGAAAAGAAAGAGGGGCTGGAGAGAGATAGTGCAGCAATCAAGAGCACTTGCTACTCTTGTGGAGGCCCAGACAGTTCCCAGCATCCACATGGAGGCTCAAAATCATCTGTAACTCCAGTTCCAGGGGATCTGACACAGTCCTCTGGCCTCTGCTGGCATCAGGCACAGATGTGGTACACATACATACATGCAGGCAAAACATTTATGAACATTAAATATAAGTAAATATTTCAGTAGTGTGTATTTTGGCTAATTGTTTCATATTTTCTAGTGCATAATCAATCTCCTCACCTTATGGCCAGAAGTCAAAAATAAAGAAGTTACCAGGATCCTCCACCCTTCTTTGAGGACACATCTCCAGTGATGTAAACCTTCCCATTAGGCTTGATGTCCAGGTTTTACCACCTTCCATTACTACTTCTCAGAGGACCAACTTTCTTTAGGGAAACATTCAACATTCAAGCCAGAACAGATGTGCTCTATCTTATGCATACAGCAATGCCACAGTAGGCATCATGAATCATTATCCAGCTGTAAATGAGAGGAAATAAGCGCCTGGCCAAAGCTATGTAGTTAACAAATGGCAAAATGAAATGCAGAGTGCTTCTCTTGGATGCCAAATCTGCCATTTCTGCTTTATTTCTATATTCTAGAATCATCCTTATGGTGTCAAGATGGAAAATTAGTAAAATAATTGAAGCCTACTAAAATTGCCAGGTCCTAAGGCTGAGATGTATAGGAGATGCACCAGGACATCTTCTATGCAGATCCACCAGTCAGCAGTGTCCCTGAGGCATCATGCCAACGTACAGCATCTTAATAGAGGATCCTTGGATGATGGATGTCCGCTTCTCTCGCTGGCAACACGGACGTGTGTATGTGTGCTAACCAGATATTTAAGAGAACATTTTTTTATTATCTTTGTCTTTATTTGAAAACCACTTTGCACAGACCTCTAGGGAAATGAGGTTCCATCTTCGAAATGCACATTTCCATTTTTGCCCATAGAAAATTGTGTGTGGGGAGGAGTGGTGGTTTTTCCCTGAGAGTGCTCCAAGGCCCCTTTCTTATTTCTAGTTTTAAAATGCTATGATTTTACATCCCATCAAATATAAAACTTCAAGTTTAATATATCTTACAAAAATTGCCTCCTGTAGACTATGCCCCTCAGCTATCATCGTGTTAAGTTGTAATTTGCAGTTTTGAAATTCTCCATCCAAAGGACATGTTTTCTTTAGTGAAAACAGAAAGAACTAATTTTTATTGTCTGCGTAGATTGATCCACTTTCCTCTTTTTTTTTTTAAAGGACTCATCATGAATTTGTTGAGTGGGAACAAGAAAATGTATGTTCTAATTTGGTTCTCAAAAAGTGGATAAAATGTGATTCTGAAATGCACTTAGGTTAAAATAACTAATTATATTCTATTGAAATCCGTTTTAATGAGACCAGTGTATTAATGAGCTCAAGTGGACGTCAGTAAAACTCAACATGGTTTGGAGCAAACACAAAGCGTTACACACTGAATACACTGGACTGCCATCCCTTAAAGAGTTCAGAGGATCAGGTACAGAAAACAAGGATGAGAAGAATGCTTAGTGATAGTTCAACAAGAGTGTTGAAGTTGCCAATGTCCCCTTCTGTGTTTCTGTTAGTATAGCTCAGTGTCTGTCCTCAAAAACTACACTGGACACTCTAGCCCTAGTGATAAGTTTTCTGAGGAGAACTTTGTTTATTCACGTCTTCAGTGAGGTCTAGAAAGTAAGAAACTCTTCCATCTCCACTTTTCTCAGATCACCTTTCCATACTGGATAAATGTGAAAAGACCCAAACTTTTCCTGGGATATTACAAAGTCCTTATAAAGCTACCCTTAAGTGGTATTTAAATGACAGCTTTAAATGCAGCAAAATTATTCTTGCTTGAAACAAAACATGGCTGATAGAAATTATATAGATCAATGTAAATGGCATGCAATTAAATTGAATGCAGAAGAGAAAGGGACTTGTCAGACAGGAGCTACACCAGTTTAAAACTCACCCAAAGATGGTTCTAACAACTTAAGAATCCCGGCCATAGTCACTTACTTTGAGACACTTTTAAATGATGGGCAGAAGGCTGAATGATACTGATTAATACAATAAGGTACATGAGATAGCCATACTCAGATCTGATGATACTGATTACTCTAATCTGCCCTGTTGTAATAAAAAAAACATAACTGTAACTACTGACATTTATTTTTTGTCACTTCTTCAGGAAGGAAGTTCAAGACTAAGGTCAATAACTCCCCTCCAGCTAGAGTCCCACCCATGAGATTTGACTCCAACCTTAATTACTACCCTAGAGGCTCTAACTACAAGTATTGTCAAACTGGGAATGAGTACTTCAATATGTGATTAGGGCTGGGTATACAGTGACTTGCAACTTGTATCTGAGTGGGCCTCACTACTGTTCATTCTCAGCACTAATATTTCTATGATTATAGGAAGCAAATTTCATGAATCTCCATGAAACTCAGGCCTAAATCGTTGAGATAGAAACTTTCTTGAGCATTGTGAAGCCCTGAGTCTTGGGGTCTAAGATCAGACCCCTCATATTCCAATATGATCTTGACTGGAATGAGGACATTCTACTGGCTGTTTGAGTGTCATTCTGCACTCATCTAGCAGTCAAGAGTTGGACTAATTTGTATTTAGACATACTTGTCCACCAGCTCCTCCTTCTCTTTCTCATGTTCTTCTTCCATTAACTTCAGAAAATTCACATAGATTATTCCAAAGTTGACCATCTTTTCACAGGAACAATTCCACCTTGGGCAAGGCTATTCTCTTTACAATGGAACCCCATGTATGCAATTATCGGCATTTCAGCTTTTGAAATTAACTTTCTTTTCCCAACTTGAATAAGTGAAAAGGAAGCAATTGTTACCTCAGCTACTGCATTGTAAATTGCCTCTCTAATAGCCTCAAGAGTCAAATTCCTTTTGTGCTCTCTTGTGCCCCTTTTGGGCAGGCAATTCTCCATTTCCTCCCATTTCTCATTGAGACTTTGTAGAGCTGGTAATGTTTGAACAGTCAGAAGTACTTTTATCATTTCTTTGACTTGTTTCTTTGAATTTTGTTATGCTGCCTTTGCATTCTGGTTCGGAACCCAGAAATTTAAAAGACATGAGTAAGAACTATGCTTCTATAGGTGGTATAGGAAATTGTGTCCCACATGAGAATAATATTTGGGTTGAAAAATATCTGAGTATCAATTCTGTTTTTGCCAAATAGTTGGTATGTGTTTTGGGGAGAGTTTCTGGCGTCCATGTACCCCACTTCCTTCATCTATATCATGGAGAGAATAAAGCAACTTTGAAGAATGACATTAAGCAACAGAAAATATACAGCATTGTTGGTCATATATATGAGGCTCAATAGGGACAGTTAAAGTCTCTTCAATCATAATCAGTTTATTAATGTTAAAGCACTCAAATTCACTGTAATAAAATCAGGCAATTTTTAATGGAACACGGTGGCAGCATAGTATAAGATCCTTAGGACTCTGCAGTAGTGAGTCTCATTTTAACTCACTACCTCTTAGAATCATCCTCCATGATCTCCCTGGTTGCTCTACTTGAAAGGTCACTGGTGCCATCATCCACTGCAAAGTTGGTGGCAACTCTAAGAGCAAGGTGTCAAAGATAAAAAGCAACAGAACACTAGCTAAAGTGGTAGGGACAGTTTCAATTAGTGGTAAGTACTGCAATAGGGAAGAGTCCAGTTCATCTGCACAGACGTGAAGTGGTGTTTTAAAGGGAAATTGGGTAGTGAAGAAGTAATTGAGGGTTTAGGAGAGTCATAGCAGTAGAAACTTCCAATTGAGTTAGCAAGACAACAATAATTAGAGCAGCCATGTCTTCTGGCTGCCATTTCCTATAGACAGGACTCTGTCTTCACACTGGGACTGAGACACTGAAGTCCCATCTTTAGGGATTGACAGGAAGAAACAACTTTTTGTGTATGTGATCAGGATTGAGTTTTTCCAAGCAGTCATTCTAGAGAGAATTGGGGTGATCTTAGGGGCATGCTCTCAAACTGGTAGAAACGATGTCATCATTAAAGGGTTTAGAAGCCAAGGGGAACTTGAATGAGCTTTGGTCAAGGAGAAACTCTGTCAGGGACCACATTCTTTAGTTTCTGAGGCTTCAAACCAAAAGGGACACAAGAGAGCTGCTAGACATTGCTTGGAGCCTACACAACATTAAGGAGGGCCACATTCCTCTTCCAGTCCTGGGGATCCAAGTATGCAGCCCACCTGGATCAAGTGAACGCCTTGGCTTATCCATTTCCCTCCAAGGACCCTTGTACTCCACAACTAGGTGCAAATATCAGCCAATAGTGGGACTTCCATTTTATTGACAAATATTGCCAGTGATATCAGGGAAGGAGATTTGGAGACACAGTTCTGCACTGCCACCTGTAGCAGTCTGGGGGTGGGAAAGGCAGCTCTTTACAGAATCCCTTAATCTATCAAAGCTAGAATTCTTAGACATCACAGAAAAGAACTCCATGTCAAGTCAGTCAGAATGGAGTTTACAGAACTTACCATAAGTAGAAAGGCATATGGGAAGTGATGCACCAAGCCCAAGTATGGGTTTCTCCAAAGAGACCTGTGTGTTGGTGTCTTCCCAAGAGCTGTGAATAAAATTTTGGTAGCTTCTGAAGTTATATCCCAAAAAGCTGCTAAGGGAGCACCCCCAACACACACACACACACACACACACACACACACACACACACACACAC
>CABHPR010120889.1:11230-24143 GCA_902168415.1 Peromyscus melanophrys
ACACACACACACACACACACACACACACACACACACACACACACACCCCAGTAAATGAGATAGTAGGGTAGTTCCCAAGGTGAATTGATTAAGATTATAGTTTATAAGTTAAAATCATAGGCCACAAAGACGCACCAGGGAGATAAGCACATTTTTACTGAAAGAAAAAAAAGAAACAAACTTTGTAGTCTTATTTGCAAGGTGCCCAGAAAACTTCAGGTTCACATCTGGCAAAGGAATAAACTCTGGCACAGCTATCTCTGAACAGAATTGCAGAAGTCATAAAGCCAACACAGCTGCTTGACAAAGATCCAGCAAAGCTGAGCCACATGATGGCTGCCATGCCACCTTTGGTTTTCATCTCCACCTGTTGCATACTTGAGAGACTTTTATTACTTGTACAATTTGGGGATATTAGATTGATGGAAAATTTCTTATGAATTATTTATGCCTTCTCCCAGGAGTATTGCTTCTAAGCTTCCCCAGGACAGTCCTGAACATGTTATTCCCCTTGCTTTTAGGGAGATATCCTTATCTACTTGAAGGTCTTCCTTACACCTTGGAGGTTGTGACATATAAAGAAGCCAGAGGTTTCTTCATGAGGCTATGAGACATTCTTGAAACATCTGTCCTTGTACTTACACAAGAACAAGATATTTAAAATAAAGTAAACTCAAAAAGGTCAACTGATTCACTGGGTTAGAGGAATTGGTCACAGTTCAAATTACAAGCCTCTTCCCACTATATACTCAGACAATTATGTAGCATATACCCCTGCCCTACACAGAGACATATTGATCAGCAAAATATAGAGTGAAAAAATGATAAAAGTAGGAGGTGTCAGACCTCCCTTTCATAGAAAGTTAGCACATGCAGAGCAACTGTGGTGTCATATGACCAAAGAACAACAGAATGCCAGCATTAGACATATAGACAAATTCTATAAAGATATAAAATATAAACATTGTGTTATGCCAGAATTTGAATAATAACTGCAGCAGCTTTAGCTGAGGATTTTTTGTGGGCACTCTGACCATTAAGAGTTAATAATATGCTGCTTGGGACATGGCAAAATGCCTGGAGTGGCTTCAAGATTTTGTTTCGGTCTAGTATCCTTGAAGCAACCAAAGCTATCAGCCTGAGAACAGGCTGTCATATGCCTCTAGATTCTTAAAATTTGAGTTATAGGGTTAATGAATAAAAAATGGTAACTGTTTATCAATGATGTCAAAACTTGAAGGAAAATGACTGGAAATGATAGCTCTGTCCTGTCATAATTTATTAATGATGACTAAAAGATGAGCAAAAGAAGTGAAACACATGTCCAAAACCAAAAATGATACGATCTACGTTTTGGAACATCATGAATGTATCCCTGCTTACTAAATTCTGTATAAATAAAGAAGCACTCTGACTGCTAGTCAGGCTGCAAGATTCTCCCAACCACCATGGCCTGGCTCACTTCCTTTCCCCACCAGTTCCTCATATCCTCTGCTGGGACCTGTCCCACTGGTGATGGCTCCCATCAGAGCAGGATAAGTCATACAAAGATGTGCTTCCTTTCTGTCCATCTCTCCTAAAATGAAGCTAAGAAGTGTCCTATGTCTGATTCCTCCTGTCGCCACTCTTGCATTCACCCATCTTCAGAGCCTGCCCTCATCTGGAGCTGGACTCCAGCAAAAGTCATAAATGCTTAAGCCTTAAACATGGTTCGTTGCTATTCTAACATTCTTATTTGAAATGTCTCTATATATAAGGAGTATTGTCTCCATATTGATGACCTTCACATCAAATTGTTGACTTTACTAGAAATGCCAATTCTCAGGTAGTCAGGCTCAGGGTTAGGGTCTTCTTACTCTTCTCATGCTCCCCACCTTAATTTTCTCCGTATTTCTATCTTGCCTCAGTTGGAATCCCATGTTATACCCACTACGCCTTCCAAGAATCACTAAATTCAATAATAAGCATTCTTGCATCATTTGTCCTTTAATAATACTATAGTTATCCCATGTCAATTTTTCTCAATTTGTCATAGATGTCTGGGTGATATATACATATATCTATATCTCCTATAATCTCAGTACCCAGGAGATTGAGACTGAGGGATCACATATTAGAAAACAGCCTGGGATATGTAGAGAGTCATTAACTCCAAAACAAAACAAGCAAGCAATTATTATAAATTATAAATTATCATTTTTGTAATTTTCAATTTCTACAATTTTCGAAAATTGTGTTTCTGTAGCCCCTAGTGACACCCTACAGATGTTTATTTTATTGGAATATTGTTAGCTCTGTTCAAACCTTTCCAGCCTTGATAGGATGGGGCCTGTTTTCTCTTTAGAACATGGACATTAAATGATATCATTTAGGGGGCTTCTATTTTTCTCTTATTGGCTTTCTTCTAGTCAAGATCTGTTCTCATCAACACCTTTATCATATGGATAGCCAATTCTCAAGAAATATGATTCTAAACACAATTAGGAGAGTATTGTGTTAGTCAGGGTTCTCTAGAGGAATGGAATTAATAGAATGAATATATACTCATGTCCTTTATGTAGACCACCACCAGAAGATGTGGCCCAGATGAAAGATGAGTCTTCCGACTGAAAAATATCTGGACTAAAGTGGAAAATAGGTCATCCCACTTCATGATCTAATTAAGAAAAATCCCTCTAACTATGCTACAAGCCACAGACCCAAAGAGACTAGGTAACAAGGAGGGCCCAAGAGGGGGAATGAATATATCTTCTTGGAAAAGGAAATAGAAGAGCTCTCCTAGGTGGACTGGGTTGGTTGGGGATGGGAGCTTGAGGCATCAGGTTGGGATGGAGCAGGGATGGAGTACTGAAAGAGATGACTGGAAATGGAATGCATTTCAGGGTCAGGTAGAAACCTGATGTAAGAGAAACTCCTATGAATCTATAAGGATGATGCCAGCTAAGACTCCTAGCAATAGTGGATATGTAGCCTGAACTGGCCATCTCCTGTGATCAGATTGGTGACTGCCCCAATTGTCATCAGAGAGCCTTTATCCAGTAACTGATGGAAACAGAGGCAGAAACTCATAGCCAAATATTAAGCTAAGCTCAGGGAATCCTACTGAAGAGAGGGAGGAAGGATTGTATAAGCCAGAGGGGTCAAGGATATCACAAGTAAACTCACAGAAACAACTAATCTAGGCTCATAGGAACTCATAGAGTCTGAACCACCAACCAACCAGAGAGCCTGCATGGGACTGACCCAGGCCATCTACATCTATGTGACTGTTGTGTAGCTTGGTCTACTTGTGGGACTCCTAACAGTGGGAGCAGGGGCTGTCCCTAATGCTGTGGTTGGCTCTTGGGAACCTATTCCTCATACTGTTGCCTTGCCCAGTCAAAGGGATGTGCTTAGTCTTACTGAAACTTGATATGCTATGCTTTGTTGAGACTAATGGGAGGCCTGCTCCTTTCTGAACAGAAACAGAGGAGGAGTTGAAGGTGGAGGTGGAGTGGAGGTGGGGGGATGGAATGGGAGGGGAAACTGCAGTTGGGTTGTAAAATAAGTAAATAATTTTAAAAAAAAAAAAAAGAAAGAAAGAAAGAAATCCCCTCACAGGTGTACCCAGTAACTTGGGTTTTAGTTAATTCGAGTTGCAGTCAAATGATACCAAAAGTAGCCATAACAAGTATTTTCACTGTTCAGTTTGCAAAGGCAAAGAATCATTTTAACTTTGAGAGGTAAAGTTGGAACATGTGGGAAGTTTACTTATGATACTATGGTGTCCTGGAGCTCCCCTCGGTTGCTGCTTAACCTGGTACTGCTTCTATCCCCATGCTTCTATAGCACTCATCCTTTTGCAAGCTGGATCTTGGTTCCTGCTAAAAAGTATGCAGGTGCTAGTGTCCTGACAAAAAGTTTAGACCACAGACACAGGACGCACAGTTAGAAATCAAAACAGAAACAGTTTATTTGGAAAGGGAAAGCACTCAAGAATAGGGATGGACTAATGATCTGAGGGAAAGGCCCAAAGAGGGAAAGCCTTGGCCGTGAGGTGCATGACCCTTTATAGAGCATTTTTAATAAGTGTTATGTAGCACCTGCTTCTCCCATGTTTGTTTATTCCAGCTTCTTTTGTATGTTATCTATTCACTACATGAAGCCCAGGCATGGAAAGGTTCCAGTCTTGCTCTGCAACTGGACTAGAGCATGCACTATTTGCTGCATGAAGCCTGGGTCAGGAAGAACTTCCAGTAAAAGATTGGAGAGAAATCTGCCCACTGGATTCTTTTATATGCTAAGCTTTCTTCAATTGATGGTTCCCTGCCACAATCTTTCCACTATTTTGGATTGTCAACTCAGAACTCGCTGAGGTTACCATCATAAATCTGCGCAAATACATTATAAACGCTTTCATTGCTTAACAATGGCCTTATAGATCTCTCTTTATGAGAAAAGAGTTGGATAATAGTAATAATAGCTAATATTCAATGCTTACATGCTTATTATACTTAGTAATATGCTTGAAGCCCTTGTGAGCAATTTATAGTCATCAAGGCATTTGCTAAGTAAACAGAGAGATGAACAGTTTGCATGTTTCATTCCGAGATAACTGAGTGTCATTAAGATTTTCTAGCCAAAATGAGAAACTGAGGACCTCAGTGAACCCCAGCTACATCAGACGACGGAAATACAGGCAACGTGATCCAATTCAGTCTTTTCTTAAATACAGCATGCCTGTGTCATTTTCACTTGGAATTCTTTCAGCCTCCCTCCCTCTGCCTCACTGGCCAGGTGTTCAGGAAATGGCCGGCAGCTTAGCAGGCAACAGAGAAAGCTGACTGCTTTGGAGTTCCATTTAAAGCTACATCTCCAGAGGCTACTCAATTCGGTGATCAAATTAGATGCTCCTGGAGAGTTCCTGGGCAGCTTGTTGTTTCTGTTTGATTTCACTTGGAGCTCAGATCAGATGGGGGAAGAAAAAAAAAGTCCTATCCCCGGGATATAAGTGGAAACAGTGGCAATCTACGGGTGACACTGTCACTTCAAAGCTGCTTTCTGAGAATTTCATTTGGTGCAAACAGCAGCCTTGACAAAAATTTAAAAGGAAGAGTTTGAGAACAAGATGACAGGGCATTTGGGCAGGCACCAGCATATTCTTCAGGGTCTCAGTGACCACTTCTATATATGAAGTCATGAGCAGGAGCAGGGTGTGCCCAGATAAAGGCTGGGAGCTCACTCTGACTAGCAAAGATGTCCTGCACCAGGAAGAAGTTGAACCCTCATGGGAACTCTGATACTGCCTGAAGTTTAAAGGTGAGCCTTTATCAGCAGATTCCCTGGAGCAAAGGAGATTAACTACAGGCTCAGAGTTGTTAGGGAAATCTAGCCAATTGGGGATTGATTCCTAAAGCACCTCTCTCATTACCATATTCATGCCATCTGCAGGACTGGGGTTTATCTGGTAAGAGCAGATTATTCCTCACAGAATTATAAAAAGAGCAAGGCCAATCCTCTCTGGCTTCTTGCTTCCTTTCTCTCTGTTTCACACTTTCCCCATATGATAAGGTCATCTGCTATGTTGTGATTGAACCAAGAAATCCTCACCAAGTGCCAAACTGGCAGAGCCACCACATTTTAGACTTTTAGCCTCCAATACTACAAAATCAATAACTTTCTTTTCTTTGTAAAATGCCCAGCTTTTGGTATTTTGTTATAGTCACCGAAAATAAACCAAGTCAACATGTAAGGGAAGAAGTTACTCTGACAGAAAAGAAAACTAAATAGCCAGAGAGTATGTCTTCTAAATGGCCTACATATTGAGAAACCAGGAGAATCCCTATGATACCAAAGTCAACTAATTAAAACTCGTGTTGTGTCTACACTCTTAATTCCATCTCACAAAGCAACATAATATATGATGCAGACTTATCATTCTACCTATCAGAGATATATACAGACATGTAAACAATATCATTGCCAACACCAGACAACTTCTCACTCCTGCTTTGTGCTTGACACTCCTCAAACTCAGCCTCTGCTCCGCTACCTGCCCTTCCATTTACCTCTTCCAGAAGTCAGAGACACAGAAGCAAACAGTAGCTTTCTTGGCTTCTATAAATTAGCATAATGCAGCACTTACTCATCTGTGGATGCCGTCTTTCTTTAAGGATGTACTATTTATTTATTTTCATCATTCTGTTGTTTGCAATTTGAGAGGTCATGAGCAAATCTGTTCACAAACATGGGTACCCAGGTCAATGGAGAGTCAAGTGTCTAAAACAATCAAATAACCCTCCTCAAAGGAAAAGAACTAATGGAAGTATTGCACTTAAAACAAACAAACAAAAAAAACCAAACAACAAAACATTGTTGTCTTTTTTTTTAATGTGTGGGGGGGGGCACATACACATAGATATCAGCGAACAACTTAGAGGAATTATTTTCTCCTTCAACCATGCAGATTTTGAGGCTCAAACTCAGGTCCTCAGAATTTTCAGCAAGTACATGGGTCCACTTAGCCTTCAAGTGCCTTTTCCACTGAATCATCTTGCTGACCCACAATTTTACTTTTGATTTATTCTTTTTCCCTGTTGCTTCTTCTTAAGCAAGCCAGGGCTGCCAATTTGAGACTCCTTTTTCTCTGATACAAGTATTTAGTGTTATTAAGTCTCTCCTTAAGGTGCAATAGCACCCCAGAAATTTAAATTTATTGGATTCTGATCCTTTTTCAGTACAAACTACTTCTAATTTTCCTTTTTTAACTATTCATTAATTTGAGGGGCAGTACTGGGAAATGGGTGTTTGGTTTCTAAGTAATTTACAAAAAATTCACAGGTGATTCTGTTGTTGATTTTACTTTATTCTTGTGGTCAATGATTATACTTAATATTACTTTTATTCTTTAAATATATCAAAACTTGAAATATAATCCAGAATATGTTCTACCTTGATAAACAGTTCACATATATGCACAAAATATTTTCTTGAAGTCTTCTATGTACTATAGATTGTCTGATCAACTTATCTCTGAATTACCAAGGTAAGAACACTCACATATCTGATCTACCAATTGTAGAGTGATTAATCAATTTGCCTTGTGGTTCTACCTTTTTATGTACACTGCAATTTAATTGTTAAAAAAAGTTTAAGAGCTATGTACTCTTTCCTACCTTAACCCTTTATCATTATACAGTGAATCTTCAATAGTAATATTATTTACCCTAAAGCAGTCCACTCCATCTTTATTCACTCACCATTAATATCATAAGCTAAGGTGTGTCATTGTTTTTCAACTGTGTTATCTTAGAGACAGTCCAGAATTATTTTATCACTCTGAAAAATATTTGCTTTTTAATGAATAGACATTTATCCCATTTACATTTAATGTTACTATTGATTATGATTACGTTTATCCCTGTGACCTTATTCATTAGTTTCCTGCTTTCCCTACCATATCTTTGGTTTCTTTGGCTTTTTCTGCTTATAGCCCGAAGTTTGTGAAGCAATGTCCTGTTTAATATCAAAGCATTTGTGATTTCTCTTGTGGTTTCTGGTAGTTTCTGATTTAATTCTGTATTGATAAATAATGTTCATAATTTTTCTTTTTTCTTTTATTATTTTTATTAAGAAATGTTTTATTAATTTTATATACCAACTATAAATCCCCCTCTCGTCCCTTCTCCCACTCCCCCGAGCCTTCCCTCCATCCCACCCCCCATCCCATCCTCCGAAAAGGTAAGGCCTCCCATGGGGAGTTAGCAAAGCCTGGTACATTCAGTTGATGCAGGTCCAAGCCCCTCCCCACTGCATCAAGACTGTGCAAGGTGTCCCACCATAGGTAATGGGCTCCAAAAAGCCAGCTCATGCACCAGAGTTAGACTACTAGCAGTAGTGGAGAGGGTACCTGAGACGGCCTACACCGATAATCAGATTAGTAAATACCCTAACTGTCATTATAGAGCCTTCATCCAGTAACTAATGGAAACAGATGCAGAGGTCCACAGTCAAACACCAGGCTGAGCTCCAGGAGTCCAGTCAAAGAGAGGGAAGGGAGATTGTATGAGCTAGGGACATCAAGATCATTATGGGGAAACCTACAGAGACAACGAAACTAAGCTGGTGGGAACTCAGGTATGTTAGACCAACAGCTGTGGAACCTGCATGGGACTGGGCTAGGCCCTCTACATAAATAAGACAGTCGTGTAGCTTAGTCTGTTCAAGGGACCCCTGGCAGTGGGATCAGGATCTATTCATAATTTTTCAACATTTTAAATTCACTACTGAGCTTCTTGAATTTATTAATATGACTTTCATCAAATTTAGGGAGTTGTCATTATTTATTCAAACATCTTTTTCTTTCTCAAGTCCTTTACTTTCTAGTGTCTCTTTCCTCTTTTGAATTCCAAAGATTAGACTAACAAACTATTGAATGGAAAGGAACTCTTATTACACATTATTATAATGACTAATCTTGGTTGTCAACTTGACTACATTTGGAATCAAACAAAGTCCAAGCATCTGGGTACTCTGTGAGGAAATTTCTTGATTGGATCATTTGAGCTGAGAAGACTCATACTAAATGTGGGCCACACCTTCTGGTAACAGCTCACATGAAAGCACATGGAAGATGGAAGGTTTTGTTTTTTGCCTGCTTATACCCACTCTCACTGGCAAATTCATCTGCCCTGTTGCTGAGTAATTCTTTTGCTCATATTCGAATCCACTTCTTTGGGATTCCAATATAAGCTGAAGACCAACAGCTGTCTAGGAAGTTCCTGGAACTCCATCACCAGATTGAGACTGCTGAGACATCCATTCTTGTGGACTGAACAACTACAGTACTCTTGGCCTTTCCATGGGAGACAGCCATCATTGGCCTACCTGGACCATAGCCTATAAGCTATTCTAATACATTCCCTTAAAAATAAATATATATTTCTAAATACATTCTGTACCTTTAGAAAACTCTGACTAATACAACTACTAATACATATTTTTTCAAATTGTAAACCTTTTATATATGTATGTTTGTGCATATTTGTATATGTGCATGTACAAAAATGCATGCACATGCATTTGGAAACCAGGGGGCAACCTCAGGTGTTATCTTTAGATAAGCTGTCTCTCTCTTTTGCAACAAGATCTCCCATTGGTCTGGAACTCACCAATTACGCTAGATTGGCAAGTCAGAGAGCTCCAGGGATCCTGCTGTCTCTGCCTCCCCAGCACTGGGATTACAAGCCGATACTACTGTGCCCAAGTTTTTATGAGTTCTCAAGGTAGAACTCAAGTCTTTATGATTACAAGATATATGCTTGACTGACAGCTGCCTCCCCAACTCATTGATTGTACACTTTATATTAGACTCTTTCCTCTACTCTGTTAATTATTCTTTGTGGTGTATTTTTATGTCAGATATGATATTTTTCACTTTCTAAACTTCCATTCATTACATTCTGAATATTCCTATATTTTGGCTGGCATTTTCTACATGTCATGATGAATTTTCTAAAACATGAGTTTAGACCTTGTCTCATCAGAAATAGTTATAAAAAAATAGCTAGCTTAACACATTTAACTGGCAATTTCAAGATGTAAGTAATCATGTATCTTTTGAGCACTTCTCAAATTCTCTTGATTTTTATCGTATCACATAATATTAGATTTTATCCAAGACATTTAAATTGGATATTGTAAGTTTTTAAGTCTTTTTATAATCTACTAAAAAACACTGATTGTTTCGAAGTAATGGTAGATAGGACAATATTCAGGTTGTCCAGACGTTTTACCTGCACTGCTATGAGGAATGCCAGTTCTGCATTCCATATCTTTTCCTTGCCTTGTGGATCACGCTCCACTCCAAGACGGAGTTAGATTTGACTTGGAGTTTAAGTATTAGTCACACAGTCTTCAAAGGCACTTCTGTGCCCTGCTGTGCTTGTCTACACATTTCCAGCTCAGAGTTAGTCCAAGAGTTACATCACTGCATACCCCAAATTTAGAGACCCAGCTTCCTCCATTATGTGTCTTCTTCCTCGAGCTCTAATTCCAAATTGCTTTATTTTATTTCCCATAACAAGAAGAGAGTCTTATCAGGTATTTCATCTTCCCACAGCTCTGGACTGTTGGATAACTACAGCTAGGTTGAGGTTAAGTGACAAAAAAAGAGATAGAAAAATAATGTCAATAGCAGATATTGTTCAAACAAGATCTCCATTTTTTTTGTTTCTTCTCTTTGGAAAAACAATATTTCTTTTCTTGGTGTGGGTCTTACATGTGCCTCTCAGGCTCATGTGCTGAAAAGTTGGCTGTCAAACTGTATGTTGTTGGGAGGTAGTAGAAACTTTAGAAGATGATGTCTAAGGAATGAAAATTGGTTCACTGAGGATATGTCCATGAAGGAGATATTAAAACCCCAGAGTTTCTCTTTCTGTTTCTGCTTCCTGGCTGCAATTAAATGAGCAGTCTTCTTCTCCACATATTCATTGATTTTTTTTATGGGCCACATAAAAACAATACAAAATGACAGTAGACTAAGAATCAGAAATAATGAGCCCAAAACAAACTTTTTGTCCTTGTAAATTGACTTAGTATTCTGCAGTAAGAGTGGGACTCTGACAGAGCAGTTTTTGCCAGCATTTAATTTCCTGCTTCATTGCCATATGCCTGTGAGTGACTGACTCTGATCAAGGCTGAGGGGGAAGAGAGGGAAAATAAAAGGCAGGAAAGATAAAGAAATAGGACTTTTGTTCAAAATCATACACATCAGAGGCCCATTTCACCAGTCTATTTGTCACAATGAGGAGATTTACCGTGGATGGTGGTGCCCTTGGCACCTTCTCTGCAATTCTGAGATTTGACTCATCTTGGGTTGAAGATGGGAGATAGAGAAGGAAAATCCCCCACGTTTGGAACTCATGTCTGTTCCATAAGCACATAGGCTACTTTGTCTTGAATCCAGTCCTAAACTGCTTGTTATTGTTACTTTCCAAAGATCTCACATCGCTGTTTTTCATACCCTGTTCAGAAAATTTTGTGTGATGTTAGAAATGCTGCCAGCCATCTCGAATCATTTCAGGGTGTTTCTTGGGTAAATGTGCATGGGATGGTAGACCAAAAACGAGATCCAAAAGTGAACCACATTGGAATAAGAATTTAACTTCCCTATTATAAATCCTCTCCCTTCTCCCAAATGTTTCTCTTATCCAGGTATGACAATCACTTTGGTAAGTTCCACAATGCAAGAAAACTTGCATCAGAAGGAGATGTGATCACTTCCTGGGATGTGGTAAGTGTCCCATACCTAATCTGTAGTGTGGCACCACCATGTAAGAGGAGTGAGTCTCCAAGGCACATACACAGTGAGAACTCAATAATAGTTATAGTAATACAATAGATGTTCACAAGAAAACAAATCTTCCTTTGTCTAAGACTCATGATATTTATTCATTTTGTGTGGTACTGTATTATTTATGGACATTTTCATGGAAACATACATTTTACCTTGAGCATACCTTCACATAAGCCTCTCTTCTTCCCTTTTGTACTTTCCCTCAGCATTAGTGTCCTTAGTTCCTATAGACAGTTTCACTTATACTTTCATGTCATATATATATGTATGATTTATGTATCTATTAAAAAGTATAGTAACACAGAGGAGAAATATATATTTGTCTTACTGAAACTGGCTTAATTCTATTAAAGTGATTTTCTTGAGTTGCATTCATTTTTTTTGTAAATGACAAAACTCTATTTTTTCCTTATAGCTAAAAAATATTCTGTTGTGTCTATACATCATATTTTATTTCTGTTCCTCCCTTATTGAACAACTAGGTTGGTCCCATAAATTAGCTATTGTGAATAATGTTGCAATAAACATTGGTATTTAAGTATCTTTTGTGACTGATCAAGGTGGAGACCTTCAGATAAATTCTGAGGAATGATATTGCAGGGTAGTATGGCAGATCTAATTTAATTTTAATTTAAAATTAGATTATGGTAGATCTAATTTAAGTTTTTGAGAAATCTTTATACTCACTTTCAGAGTGGCTTGACTAGTTTGCATTTTCCCCAAGCAGTGTGTGAGTGTTCTCTTTGTCTCCATCTTTCCAGATTTTTTGTTTCCATAATGGTTGCCCCTCTGATTAAGGTGAGATGGAAGCTCATTTGATGTGTTTTTCTCTCATGACTTAGGAGGTTGAGCATTTTTCCATGTGATTACTGGCCATTTATGGTTCATCTTCTAAGAACTGTCGTTTATTTCATAGCCCATTTATGAATTGGGTTGTATGCTGTGGAATATCGTTCTGAATGCTGTGAATGTGTGTTGCTCTGATTGGTTGATAAATAAAATGCTGATTGGACAGTAGCCAGGCAAGAAGTATAGATGGGATAAACAGACAAGGAGAATTCTGGGAAGAAGAAGGCTGAGTCAGGAGTTGCCAGCCAGACACACAGAGGAAGCAAGATGTCAAGGCAGAACTGAGAAAAGGTACCAAGCCACATGGCAAAACATAGATAAGAATTATGGGTTAATTTAAATGTAAGAGCTAGTCAGTAATAAGTCTAAGCTACGAGCTGAGCAGTTATAATTGATATAAGACTCTGTGTGTTTATTTGGAGGATGGGAGTGGGAGAGATTTGTCCTGACTGCTGGCTGGCTAGGACACAGGAAAACTTCCAACTACAGCTACAGTTGTATGACTTCTGGCTGCTTGCTTTTTAGTACTTTGTATGTTCTACATATTAGTCCTCTATCACATACACAACTTGCAAAGATTTTTCTCTCATTCTATACTCTGTCTCTTTACATAATTTTAACTGTTTCTTTTGCTACAAGAAGCTTTTTTAACTTCATGAGATCCCATTTGTCAATCACTGGCATTATTTCCTGAGCAAATGAAGTTCTGGTTAAAAAGTTCTTGCCTAT